>JAIUZE010000295.1:29391-131403 GCA_022085475.1 Heliosperma pusillum | reverse complement strand
TTGATCCAACGGGTTTGGTCAAACTAAGATCTAGTCAGCCCCGATTTGACTGATGACCCGTCGCGGGACTCGGGTCGGGGATTTGTCTTCAAGTAAGGTAGTATTTAATTAATGAATTAGCCTTAGTAGATATGAGGCGATATGTTATTTGATTATGATTTATATGCAATTAGTCACATGTTAGGAAATGGTTTCCGTGACGGTTTTATTATATGGTTGGTGTCGTGTTGACTAAGTACCCATAGAGAATTATGAGTATATGGCGTCTTGACCATTCTAATTCTAAATGAGTATCTTGGACCATGACATTGATAGGCCCGTACTATCTTAACGAGCATACGGAGTTTGTCGCTTGATAGCTTTTGTGTCACTGGCTTGGGCCTTTTGATCCCAAGCCGGGGGCATGGTTGCCTAATCCGTTTTGGGGTTGGAACCAGCTTAAGTACTAGCCATCTCTGCTTAGGGGGTCGCCTAGTAGAGTTTCTCATAGACGGTTATGTCATGGGACGGGGAACGGAATAGCTGTTGTCGCTATGTCTGATCAGTCTAGGACTAGGATGTTTTCCTACCTTGTGGTATAGCCTCGAGTTACAGAAGTCTTCTATTGACTGCCCTAAGAACTTATGCCTGTTTGTAGAGGTATTGGTCTTTCATGTTTGTATGATTCTATGAGTTCTAGAAGGTGAGATGCCAGCCGGCTAGGATTGATAGAGTTTGGATTACCGATTGTTAACTGATTCACATGATTACGTGTTGATTAGGGTTTGGAGTGTATCATGGCCATGTTTCTGAGAGGAACCTCTGAGATAGCATACCAGCTTCCCTACCTCGAGTTATAGTTTATTATCGGTTTCACATGATAGCTTTCACATGCTAGGTTATTTGTTAGTTATCTGTTTCATAACATGAAAAGCATATCATATATGTTTAAGTTTTGTATTTTCCATATACATTGCTTTTATGTTATTCATGTTTCATTAAACTCGACATTTCGTGGCTGTGAGAACTCGGAGTTACTCCCCACTGACTGTGGCTTCCGTGTTTATATTTAATGCGGTCGAACAGGTGGTGAATGCATATTTGGGGTACATTGACGAGCTAGCGAGCGAAGTATTTACCTTGGACCTATATTCGGTTCTTAGATTGGATATTATTATACACTCGTTTATTTCGTATTTATACGGGACATATGTCTCCCGTATTGTATAATTTTTATGTATAATATTATTTCCGTTTTGTAATGACCCTTTTTATTTATGACACCTTCGTTATGTATTTAAATTATTTTTTTTCTTTCCGCAAATTTGAGGGTGTCACATTTGTCAAGAGGCAGACACTACTACCTTGCCAATACATGAGGAGACGGCTGAGAAGATGGGTGAGGTACCTACTGCCGTCGAGGTTTTAATACCTCAAGCCGATAAGGTAAATATGATTTTTTTTTCTGCATTTGTTCTTTCCAGCAGCCATGCCTTTGATTGGTTTATTTTATTAGGTAAATAAGTCGGAAAAGGGGACGCAACTTGAGGAGACGGGTGAGGTACCTAATGCTGCTGAGGTTTTGATACCTCAAGCCGATAAGGTAAATACGACTTAACCATTTTGAACCTCTGCATTTTTTCTTTCCAGCAGCCATTGCATGCCTTTGATTGGTTAATTAATTTTATAAGGTAAATAACTCTGAAAAGGGGACGCAACTTGAGGAGCCGGCTGAGAAGACGGGTGACAATAAGGAGGTATGTAGAATATAAGAAGTTAGTAGATGCTGTCAGTGCTAAATCTGGTCTGGACATGTTCAAGTATAATAGCCTACCCACCAACAATAAATACTTGTAACTAACTTTACATTATATACTCAATATAGATCATTTATGATATCTATTATATTTTGGTATTTAGTAAATAATGTGTATTCTTCAGGCCACAAAAAAGCGGGTAGTTGTTTTTCTCACCGACCCTTCATTCAAAGAGAATGTGCGTGTTGCCCGGGGTTTCATATACCCAAAGCCCAAGGACTCAGCGGAAACCATCTTGGTTCATGGCGAACCACTCTTGCCGAAGCATTCAAAAGTGGGGATAGCAGGAGTCGCGAAGGGCTATGGAACCCGTAAACTGCCCGTCCCAGTCCGCGACGACCTTCAAGTTCTGGCAGATGCGGTTAAAGGTTTTGTCCAATGGCCTGAAAGCCACATTTACCTGGCTCGTGATCGTAAAATTCAACAGAATGTAGCCGAGGTTAGAAAAATACATCTAATTTAACCCGCCTTTTGTCTTTGTTCATCACCTTCATAAATAGTGAAATTTATATGTTATATTTTTGTTTTGTAGGTAACAAAAAACAGGGATAAGTCTAACTCGATAGACAATAATCTTTCTACTACCTCGTCAATACAACAACTTGATGAGGTATTTAATCAACTCTCTTTATATTTTAAGTTCTACTATCGCCTCATCATTGAAAGAGCAACTTAATTTAGTTAGCCACATATCATGTAGGTTGTGAAAGGTAGCACATGTACACCGCATCATTTTCCCAAGCTGAAAGAGGTCAGGAGTCTATCACAAACTAAATATCATGGGAACGTTTACATGGAAAAAGTACGAACGGTGGCGATGCTGGAGCTTTATAAGGAGGCTGAGAGACGCATAGCAAGCGAGCAATTAATAATTATTCCGCTCGAGAGTGATATTGTAGGGGTAGAACGCCAAGCAATGCTGGATTGGGATATTCTAGCCGTTTGGGCTGGCCTTGACGAGATTGATGTCCAACACCTATATGTTTGGATGAAGTAAGTTTCTTAATAAATTAAATCATGCAGTATTCTAATATTCTGACTAAGATATAGTGTTTTTAATATCGGAATTAAAACCGTCATGTAGGTACTTGAACTCGGTTGTGATCCCCGAGACCAATAATCCACTTCCTCAATACGGATTCATGTGCCCAAATGTTTTATCTATGCATATCGAGATGTTTTCGTATGAAGAACGTGTAAATTATATTGCTGGGGAATTGGCGAAAAACAATAAGCTCATTTTTGCCCCTTATAATGAAGTCGGGTAATATATAATTAATATTACGATTCCAAATACAATTGCATTTTTATATGTTTGGTTATGATGCATGTTGTGCTTGTTAATAATGATGTGTCTCTCGATCTCTAAGAGACATTGGGTGCTAGCAGCGATCAATCCGGACAATAAGAAAGTATTTTGGTTGGACTCTTTGCATGGACAACCATCCGAGACCTTTAAGAAGTTGATTATTAAGTAAGCTTATAATACTGATGATGATTTGGCACATAATATTAAGTTTCATTTATTATTATTAAGTAAGTTTATGTGACTTTCGGCCTCTTTCCTTTTTTAAAGGGCCTTTGAGAAGAAAAGAGCAACCGGCGATCAATCGACAGAATATTCTGATGATGGCCCTACTTTTATTACGATAACAGGGGTACGTACGCGCAAATACAATACCTTAATAATTAAGTGCATTAAACTAATTACGCATATACATCTGTCTTTTTTAATTACGCATTAAACTAATTGGTAATTGCCTTCTCGTCTCTTCGTTTATTATGTAATAATAGGTCCCTAAACAGCCGGATAGCATCCAATGTGGATACTACGTTTGTCGTTTCATGTTGGAGATTATTAGGCGAAGATATATCAGCATTCCAGAAAGATTTAGTAGTTTAATGTAGCTGCTATTATTTACTTTTTTTCATTAGAGTTGATATCTTTTATGCTATATATATATGATCGATGTTGTTAATTATGTATGCCTATACTGTTGTTACCCTACTGATCGATGTCTTGTTTTTGTTTTATCCGCAGTATTTAATCAACATGCCACATGTCCCTGAGTACACTAAACACAATATAGACGAGGTAAGGGACTTGTGGGGCAAATACGTCCTTGAACATTATGTTAAGAATAAATGAAACTTAGATTATTTTGGAAGCAGATAGGGAACTTTAATTTGTAGAAGTCATTAATTAGAGCAAGTTGTAAGTATGAATTGCTCTGAAAGAGATCATTTTGGTTGTATATATCATTTTGCTGCTGCTGTACATGAATTGCTCTGATTTATATATAAATATATCATTTTGCTGCTTCTGAAATTGGTTTATGCGTGCTGCTGCTACTGCTGCTGATTTATGCAGGATTTTCACTGGTGGAAGGGGAACAAATTACAATTTTTTCAAAAACAATAATAAAAATAATAACAACGGTTTTTCAAAATTCATTAAAAGCGTTGTAACATAATTCCCACCAAAACTTATCATACCTTTAACAACGGTATATTCTAAAATACCTGTTGTTATTAAAACTTTCCACAACGGCTTATTTATTATACTCCGTTGTAATTAACTATATTCACAACGGGTTTAAAAACCAATAGCGTTGTTATAATATTTCCCACCAAAACTAATCTTACCTTTCACAACTGTTTTATTTAATAGAACCGTTCTCGTATCTTTCCCACCATAATTAGTCACACGTTTTAACAACAGTTATCTAGTAATAACAACGACTTTGTACCGTTGTAAAAACTATTCACAACGGGTTTAAAAAACAATAGCGTTGTTATAATATTTCCCACCAAAACTAATCTTACTTTTTACAACGGTTTCATTTAATAGAACCGTTCTCGTATCTTTCCCACCATAATTAGACACACGTTTTAACAACAGTTATCTAGTAATAACAACGACTTTGTACCGTTGTTAACACTATTCACAACGGTATTTTCATTAAATCGGAACGTTGTTAAAACCTTTAACAACGGAGGCTTTAACAACGTCCGCGTTTTAATATTATAACGGTTTTTAGCCGTTGTCATTTCCTGTTTTTGTAGTAGTGTTATCTTATTAAGCCCCTCCTGCCACCTCTCTATATAAGCAACACCTGTTTGTGCTTTAACCTAATTCATTCATATTAAGAAACACACATAAAGAAAGTGAATTAGAGAATAAGGAAGGCAGGAGAAGGCAAATCAATAAGGGTTCATCTTTTATCTTTCTCAAGTGATTTTATTATCAGATATAATGGCTACATCACGTAAGTACCTTTCAGTAATTATTGCTTTAATCAAGATCATGTAATTTATGTTTACAAAGCTATCTCAACTCAGAAGAAAAAAGAAATGCTTGTTCGTTGGGCCAGCTCTGATCGTCCCCTCAAGAAGCTTATTTCGTTCGTCAACACAGTCCTTAGTTTAATTTCTTATTCGAATGTTGTAACAATAAAATCCGGCTCTCAGAGTCGGATTCGTACTGTGTAAGCTACTATATTTTTACTGCTGGCAACAAAAAACGTCTAGAATGTAAAGTGAGAAGAGAAGAGGTGGACACTCGCGTGCCAAATTATGAGGCCGAAAGTCTCCATTTATAGCAACGAAAAGGAGGAACCATGGCACAACGTCTTGATGCCTTTCTTCTTGGTGAGTATTCTCGTGACATAAGGAAACGCGTGGACGCAGACTTCTAGGTGATGTGATAGAATTTTTTATTTATTAAAGAGTACGGCAATGCGAGGTGAACTCTAACTCTAATAAATATCTTGTGTCGGTTTCTCGAATATTCCGACTCGGAAAGAGTCGGGATTAGAAAATGGAGACGGTTTTTTATCTGGGATCCGAATTGGCTCTACTTAATGTCAAAACAATTGTATTGACAGGTAGATGACGACTAAGGGGTAGACACAAATGTTTGAGCTACCGTTTATTTACTAGTTTACGAACTGTATGTCATAGAATCGCTTTATATGCTAAACACGCCGTCCGATCATCATCATGTAGCTTTTGCGAGGTGCGACACCGAGATGTATACGTAACCCGTTTACTCTATACGATTGCTTTGTTGAATCCTTAATGCAATTTAATCAGTCGACATTTTATGCGTATGACTCGAAATACTTAAATAGTTTGATCAATATAGTCAAATAAAGATGATGAAAATTGTATAGAGGTGATAAAATTGTATGGGTAAAATAGTAGTGTTGTACAGTGTATACATCATGTAGCTTTTGCGAGGTGCGACACCGAGATGTATACGTAACCCGTTTACTCTATACGATTGCTTTGTTGAATCCTTAATGCAATTTAATCAGTCGACATTTTATGCGTATGACTCGAAATACTTAAATAGTTTGATCAATATAGTCAAATAAAGATGATGAAAATTGTATAGAGGTGATAAAATTGTATGGGTAAAATAGTAGTGTTGTACAGTGTATACATAAATGTATATTAGTTAGAAAATGATACAAAGAAATTGTATCCTCAGAAGTTAACTCATAGTTTTGGCTACAAGACCATTAAGATCACACTGCAGCCACCTTGAGTGCTTCTAGTATCTTATCATCCAATTCAAACTTGATATCTTTCTTGTCTCTCCCAATCTTTACATACCTCTTCATACCACTCCTTTAGGCCGTCGAGAAGGTACATAGACGCCTTCCATCCTAGGATTTCCTTAGTTGCTCTTGGCTCTGCGTAGAAGTGCTGCGCATACATCACATTTACAGATGGATCAAGTCATTGAAAAAACATTGCAAGACAGTCTTATCCAAAACTTAGTCGAATAGAAGAGAACTCTTCTTACCATGTTACGAAAAGGAAAAGCCTTCTTAGCATCTATTCTTATCTGCTCTGTCAATTGCGCAGCTGAAGATATTTCTATCATATTACTCCGACATATGCTAAATATTTCTATCATCGCTGGCCCGACCTTTACAAAGGAACTGACAATGTATTTCTATCATTGCGTTAATCATAAATAGTTGTCTACTGTCCAATGCAGTATAACAAGACTACCAAGCAAAAATTCAATTATGCTACTGATAACATTCATATCACTGCACCTCCTAATTTAAGTCTCATTAACCAATTTATGCATACGCAGTCGCAACAGTCGATCCAATGTTCTGCTCCATGCCTGAAATTTCTAATGCATAAAGATTAAACAAACAAAACAGCAGAATGAAAATTGGGAGACATGACAGTAATCATAATAATATTCGGAAAATAAATTCAATCAACAAATTCAATTAATCATTACTGATAAACTACATTCAATACTACAATCAGGGTATTTCACAACTAACTACAGAACCAATTACGTCAAATACTACCCACTAATACTACGAATTAATGATTACATAAACAACAAACTTAAAGACTAGATCTTGGTATTGTTAACGACCAACATGAGGAACTCCAGTGGACTTGCAGAGTGGGCAAGAATTGTTAACAACTAACCAATCTGTAACACAATCACGATGAAACTCGTGTTGACAATCCAGAATCGTGACACAATCACCCTCTTTGTATTCGTCCTGACAAATCACGCATAAATCAGTCTCCGTCCCGTTATCGACGACATGGGTCTTGCTCTCAATCTGGTACCCAACCAATTCCTTCCTCAATTCTTCCATGACGGCATAGCGAGTGTGGATGTAGTCCTGTTCTTGGTGGATGTAATCCGCCATTAAAATCCTCGAAAACTCGATATCGAATTCTTGGATAAGGCGGGAACTAGGGGTTATGTATTCTTCAATCATAGCCTCCATTGGAATTTGTTGGTGGCGAATTAGGTTTTTATTGAGTTGAATTGAAGAAATTAGGGAATTTTGATTGGATTTCTAAGGGTTTGGAGGAAATTAATTGGATTCTGATTTGTGAATTTTAGAAGGAGGGGCGCGGGAAATTTATATACGGAAAATTGGAAAGTTTCCTAAAATTGGACCAATAATAACGGTAATATTTTGAAAATTAAAATTGTTCAGATTTTTGGAGGGAATAAAAGATCGCGTGTTGACATAATTTGTCAAAAGAAAATTAATTTTTGGAAACTGGAAGGACGGTGTACATCTGTAGCCGACAATCCTTATGGAAACGAGTAAACCACACTACACCCGTCAAACGGGCGGGCGGGTTGGGTCATACATATCTTGGGTCGGGGTAGGGTTAGAATTCAGGTCAGAAAACAATTTAAGACGTTTTTCATTTTATCATTATTCACGTGAAAAAACATTAAAATGATATTAATAATATAATTATCTTCATTATTTTATTATTTAATGATATAAAAGTAATATAAAATTGAGTTTTAATTTATTTTTTTGAATTAAAATATTAAAATATTTATTGTTATAATAATTTTTGGGGGCTGCGAAACATCGTCGACGTTTTATAAAACATCGTCGACGTTTTTTAAAAAAAAGACCACTACTACCCTTTTCTCTCCTTCCTCTCTCTAACTTTTTCTCTAAAATTCAAAAATCTCATAAACTAATCTAAACAACTTCCACAAAAATTTGAAAGACGGTTTTCATATCAAATTAAACGGTAGTCAATGGCGGACAATGAATCATCGGTACGTTATGCATACTCTTTAACGTAATTTTTGTTTTGTTTCTTTAGTTTTCCATTAACGTAAATTTGAAAGACGGTTTCCATTGCTCTCTTTGTTAGTGTTCCGTTACTAGCCTATGACATTTGTTGATTCTTGAACACCCTTTTGTAGTCGACTTATAGCTTTTATACCGAATTCATGAGGGTTTTGGACGATTTAGGGTAGGTAACGTCCATATTGGACGTTGATATGAAGAACCAACGTCCAATATAGAAGTTGATAATCAATAATGACGTCTCATATAGACGTTGATACTCCCTTTCAACGTCCAAACTGGACGTTATTCTCAATCAATAACGTCTTCTGTAGACGTTGGTGCGCATCACCAACGTCCAATATGGACGTTGATCTATGTGTATAACGTTTGCCCTAGACGTTGACACCCCATATCAACGTCTAGGTAGGACGTTATATATATAGATCAACGTCCATTGTGGACGTTATGTATATGCTGCAACGTTTTTTTTAAGTTTGCTTGCGTATTTTCGTGTTTTCGAGTAATTTCTCGTGTTTTCGCATGGTTTATTTAAGTTTTAATGTAATTTCCGCTTGTAAACAGGATTCATTTGAGGAATTTGTCGATAACGGGTTCGATTTCAACCCTTTATTTGTGTCGGATATAGGATTTGATACTCGTGACGAAGCGTTTGATTGGGCACAAAAGATAGCGTTTGCTAATGGGTTTGCATTGGTGAAAGCAACTAATGGCGCGAAAAACCGTAGCGAACCCGACTTGTTATCTTCATATTTGCGTTGTTCTAGGTACGGGAGGCCACCGGGAGAGTATGATCCCGATAATCCTAGGAAACAATCCGGTGCACCTAAATGTGATTGCAAATTTCGTATTCGAGCCGTGCAAAACAAGTTTCGGGGATTGGAGGATAAACCCAAGATACTTTGGAACATTGTGATTGCCGTTGGTGTTGGGAAGCACAACCACAAGTTGGTAAAGTACAAGGATGGACATAGGCATTTTGCGGGTTTAACTGAAGAAGAGAAAGAGTATGTGAAACAACAAATCCGGGCCTCGATTCCCCCGAGAGATATTAAAAACGGTCCTCATCAAAGAACCCCGGAAAAACCGCATGTGACAACCCTCGCGAATGCTGAAATATAAAACATACAAGCATGTGATATATATAGCGGAAAATACGGTATTTTAAAAACCTTTATACATGCAAGATAGAAAAATACGAGGAGTGTCAAAATATTACAAACTAAATAAAAATACCACAAGAGACGTAGTCTCTCAAAGTGTTAACAAAAGACAAAGTAATTAGCAACTAGCTAAACAACGTCTAGAGGTGTTTCATCCAGGTACAACGCCCGCTAGCTCACACCCGAACCCAAAATACCACAAGCAAAAAAGCCATCCAATCAAGCATCCTGTTCATCCATGAAAAACATGAACGCCACAGTCAGTGGGGAGTAACTCCGGGTTCTCCCAGCCATATCACATTAAACGTACATATATGGAAATACAAAAGTAAAGCATGCATATATAGATATACATGTGAGATACGATAAGAATAGATAGGCAATTCTATAGATAATGATAAGATCATGTAGAAATCAAATCCGGAACCATCATGTTATTCAAAGACTCGGGGAAGACACTCTTAGGCAACCGAATACGCTCACTAGGGCTTGCATCTCACCGTTAGCGGTATAAGATTGATAAGATTGAGACTCGACAGACAAACCAAATCAAGTCATGCGATGATTACAATAAATCCAACATATTATCATCCATTCACGAACCAAGACATTGACGGTGTCCAATCTTGCAATGACCATGAATAATATCATGAAATCACGCATTCAAGAACGACACAAGACGACATCTCTCACGGTAAATGAAACGCACTAGCACCGTGTACATGGCAAGTATTGATTAAAGGCATCCACGGGATCACATTTCCCTGAACTCATACGCGATGCTTACATTTCGCCTATGTAGACACATTTCCTCCTGGTAGGAACGATAATGCTCCTAATCTAAACCTGGCCAGATTCTCGGAATCACATTTTCCGATTCGATATGCGATCACGTTTCGCACCCAAGACTCGGGCTTAAATAATAATAAATGCCGAGTACCCACATGCTCGGTAGATCAATTCACGAAAGAGGCGGAAAACGAGCTCAAGCCACATAACATGCGGTACGCTACATGCAAATAACACCACCTCGCAAGTATACAACATTTGACGGCCGGGTCGATCAACGCATAAGCGTTCAACTCCCAACCAACGTCGTCATATGCCCACTAACACATGCATTTTAAAGCAGTAAAGGATACCTTCTTCCGTTTCGACCTTTCCAGCCTTACGACGGAAAGGTAGCCAAGGGTAATGAGAGTACAAAGCACAAGACAAAATAGTGCTCAAACCGACTCATTTGTAAAAACCGACTCAAAGTGGGAACATATCGAAAACCGTCACAAAACATGTGATACATGCGAAAGAAATATCATAAATCCAAAACATGAATCAATACATGATACCCAAGCATTAGACCAAGTTTAAGAAGCATAATAAATAAGAAACATAGATAACTCTCCAAAACAACAAGTTTGGAAACTAACTTAAACAAGGGTTCACTTCAAACTGTCATAACTAGAGTCTAGATATGGGAATGCAGAAATTCGAAGTCGAGGTGATAACTTATCCTCTTACGGTTCCAACGAATGGTCACAAGCCCAAAACAAGCAAGTAACGAAGGAGATATGATCTTTCTACCAAAAAGGGTCAGTGCAGTGAAACTGCGCAAGTCACGACCGTGAAATGAGGTTTCACGACCGTGAAACACTCTGTTACCAATTTCACCCGAGAGTCTTCAACAAAATTCAATCCTATCATTTCCAATTCTCATAATCCATTTCTAATACTATCAACAATCAATATTCATCATCAACAATCATCAAATAACAACAATCATCATTCATAACATGATTCCTAAGCTTACTAATCGTATTTTAAATACGAATCCTAGCATATAAAGCATGTAAAACACGTAAATGATACCGAGTAACCCTTCACCGTTACCTTTACGCGTCTTTAATCGATTACTAATCCTTCCTAGTAGTCTCCACCTACAAATAGGTAATAAAAGATGAATATACTTCACCTTGAGAAAGACGGATAATTTAAAAAGCGTGAAAGACGGTAATTTTATTACCAATACGGATAGAGGAAGGTAAGAGGGGAAGAATAAGACGAACTTACGTGAATTCTAGCAAGTAACGAAGAAGTTACGTCAATTCTAAGATCGATTTCAAAGAGGGAAAATTGGGTTTTCTTAGAGAGGAAGAAAGCTTGGTTTGATTTTGTGTTGAATGAAAAATTAGGTTAAGGAGGGAGTAGTGTGAGTTATGTAGGAGAAAAGTCAAAGACGGTTTCCAACGTCAAGAAAGTCAAAGACGACTTAAAATTCAAGAAAAGTCAAAGACGACTTAAAATTCAAGAAAAGTCAAAGACGACTTAAAATTCATGAAAAGTCAAAGACGACTTAAAATTCAAGAAAAGTCAAACTCGACTCAAAAGTCAAGAAAAGTCAAACTCGACTCAAAAGTCAAGAAAAGTCAAACTCGAATCAAAAGTCAAGAAAAGTCAAACTCGCCTTAAGACGGGATTTTCATGGAATCTCACAGAAATTCCAAATACGAACTCGGAAATTCTAAATTCGACTCGAAACATAAAAAGCTAATTTAAAACTTAAATTCGCTGAAAAGATTTCGTAAAATATTTCTACTAGAAAAATAGGGTACATTTCCGGGTGTTACAAAAACTGCTCGATCGAGACACTAAAGTCCTCGATCGAGTCAAACACACAGCGGATGAAAACAGTTTCGGTTTATGAAATCAAATTAAAACAATTTCGTGGCCTATGCTCTGATACCACTTGTGGGAAATCCGTATTACCACAATACAATTATTATAGGATTATAACGAAATAGTAATAACTTGATTATACTAGTCATAAACGAAAACAACAAAAGGAATAGAGATTTAGAAATCAACCTCCGGTCCTAGCAATTGGCGTAAAGAATAGAGATATCAAGGTAGATATCCTCCTAATCGTTGCACCCAAGATTGTATGAGATATACCCTTTTCTTTTGCTAGAAAGAGAACTAAAGTTACTGTTAACTTTTGTTTTGTGATTTTGTCAAAAGTTACTGTTAACTTTTGTCTGTTGTGATGTGTATACAGATGGAGGCTACTGTGAGAATGAAAATTAGGTTTTTAGAATTCTCTTCCTCCCTTCAAACTCACGGCTCATTTGGTTTTTATATGAGGAGATTTAGTCTCCTCAAATAACTACCCATTAACCCGAAAACCCGAGTATATCTGGATACCATGTTTCGGTCATTTTAGCTTCCAATATAATGTAATATTTTATAATCGTCGTTTTACATGGACCGACATTATAATCCGTCATTAATTATAAATATCCGTATATTTATAATTTGCCAATTAATTATAACGGTTTATGTTTAATTAGATTACATTATATACTATAATTAAATACAACTTTTTATATTCAATTTTTACGAATTACAGTTAATTCGTCTCAGCTAACTTTCGTCTCATCATCACATTGACTAACCTTTTAGTCAAATACACTGACTAACCTTTTAGTCATATAATAGGGTATCAATATGATTATTTTCTCAAATAATCACATCTCTCAAACACTTCCTATAGGTGTGACTTTTAGGGACCAGTTGATCACCGCCATCTGTATGACAATAACGTCAAACTTATCTAGCAAGCCAACCGTTATTGATAAACGTTAATCAACTGATTATTATACAAAGTATACCCTGTGAACCTACAGAGATTTATTTATGTTATTGCACTAACTGGAGGACACTAGCTCCAACAGTCCCAGCCTGTTGAGAACCCGATGGCTCTCCAACATCCCTCTGCGGGGAAGCTCTCTTCCTCTTCTTAGTGGAAGAGGAAGGAGTAGTAGTGAAAGGTAGATGGTAAACAGGGGGAGGGGGTTTCACCCCTCTCGCAGTAGTGAGAGGTGAAAGAGAAGGTAATGTAGGGCAAGGTAAGACAATTGATGTGGAACCACATATCTTCCACATCCGACGCCCAGAGCCCGTGATCCAAGCAAACCCGACCATGACAGGTATATCTATGTCGACGCCACGTCCTAAGCGCAAATGAGTCCTAGGGAAGTCTGAATAAAGATGGCGGCCAATCCTACTGACCAGACCGCCCTAGACTACGGCGCTAGACACCCTAGACTCTAGGTTCTTCCAGTGAAGAGCCACTAAGTAAGCTATGTTCAGGACAAATGGGGTACCGCTATCAACGTTCAGGTACCCCGCTAAAATGGCTAACTCAGTGTTGTTGATGTTGTTGGGTTCTGGTCTAGCGAAAATCGACTCGCCTAAGAGTCGCAGAAAATAGCGCAGCGAGGGGTGGTGAATGTGGGCCACCTTACGAGTGCCGTAAGGTGTGTGAGAAAAGGCGGTCCAAACCTGGGTTAACAGCTTCCTAGGAGCTGCCAAAAGACCGTCACTCGATAGACCCAAAACCTCCCCAAACCTAGCTAATGAATGCGACTCATTAAAGAGTCGGAAATGAATGCAAGCGCTAGACGGTGAGATAGCATACATATCGGCCTGAAAAGTATAGGAACTGAAAAACTCAAGCGTAGGTACTCGATATGTATACTCCCTCATCGAGGCCAAACCCGACATCCCCGTCCCGTTAAGTAATAGGCAAACATCAGTAAATAAACCTAGCTCCTCTAGGTCGGAACGGTGCAGAAAACGGCTCAAATGGATAAGGGAGTCAAGTAAACAAGATAACCGTTTTCGGTGAATGCTAGAAATGAATTGTACCTCCCTAATCCGTGGTAGTGGCCCAAGAGACTCCACGCTAGATGGCTGACTAGCAGCCTTGAGAGCCTTCTGTGGTGCCAATCCTCGTGTAGTAGCTAGCTTATGCGCGGCTAGCTGGCTGAATGTCAACGCCGTCTTGCTAGGAGTGAGTGATGAGCTAGAAGGCGGGGCGACCTCAATAGTGGTCGCTGGAACAACGGCCTCAGCAGTGACCGTGACAGCAGTCGGAGTCTCAGTATGCTTCGTGGAGACCGTCTCAGCAGCAGTCTCGGTAGTGGTGACAGCAGTATCGGTCATAGGTGTAGTCACGGTAGTGTCCGTCTCAAAAGTCGTTACAGTAGCAACGACCTCAGTAGCAGTAACAGCAGTAGCGGTCTGAACAGTAGCGGTCTCAACAGTAGCGAAAATCGCTTCTGTCGTCATCTCAGTGACAACCTCGGGAACCACGGACTGACTAGGGACTGAACTCGACACCATAATTGTTGATGATTACCCTATTTGCACAGCCTTCGACTTTTAGCAATTGATTTCCGCTTCTTTTTCCTGCAAAAACGATACCCAAAAAAAAAAAAAAACAAATACCAAAAAATGTCTAACAGGAAAAGTAAATTGTTTATCTAAACTACGGATTATAACGTAACGTCTAATCTAAGTAAATAGTCTAATTGTCTAATTGTCTAACGAAAACGCAATAAATTGTTATTTACAAATTGCACGGGGTTGCAAACCCGGCTAATAACCAAATAGTTTTGTGACAAGGCCACCGTCAGGCCTTTGACTTGCGGAATTACCCTCAGCTGCGGTAATTTCTGACTTCTTTTTCCATACATACAATCTTTTCTTGGAGTCTAGCTCCACTTCCGAATCACTCGAATATGTGCGAACTCCTTTGTCCTTCTTGGACTTCTTCTTGATACCATCACGCGAACTTGGCTCTCCCTTCTTCAGCTCCAATGCTGCCGATCTATTATCTGTAAGACAACACACAACAACGCGTTCCTCCAATTCGCTCCCAAGCTGGGGCGGAGGTGTTACGGTAGCAATAGGAATATCACAAACAGGAGCTATAGGCTCGATAGGAACCGAAGCTTTGTCATGCATAAACAAATCAGGTGTGAAGTCAGCTAAGGGAAGCGCGTGGCATGGTGAAACAAGCATGGGGCCTTTACTAGCACGAGACTGAGTGAAAACTAGGTTCTCCCCACCTATCTGAAAAGTTAATGTCCGTAACCCGACATCAATAACCGCTTGCGCAGTATGCAAGAACGGTCTTCCCAAAATGATGGGAGTGTGAGAATCCTCAGGTATGTCCAATACAATGAAGTCGACCGGGATAAAGAATCTCCATATTTGCACAGGTACATCCTCTATGACTCCTAAAGGTCGGGACAAGGTCCTATCTGCCATTTGCACCGTCATGTTGGTACACTTAAGCTTGGTGAAGCCTAACTGTTTGGCTAAAGACAAAGGTAAGACGCTAACACTAGCTCCTAGGTCACGTAACGCATTATTTATAAGATAGGTACCTATATGACACGGTATGGAAAAGCTACCTGGGTCGGACAGTTTAGGTGGGCATTTGTTCTGGAGGAACGCGGAGCATTCCTCAGTCAAAGCTACAATCTCTAGTATCGACTGACCTCTTACGTAAAAGAATTTCAAGCATAAATTTCAAGTAAGAGGGTACCTTTAATAAGAGGTCTGCAAATGGAACATTCACCTTAAGATCGCGTACAATGTCAGCGAACCGAACAAATTCCTTCTCGACCTTAGCCTTCTTCAACCGACCGGGAAACGGAACTGGAACGTCAGGTGATCCACGTTGCGTATCCTTGACAATCGCGTTGTTAATCATCCGCTTGCTTAACCCCTTCGATCGAGCTTCTCGCTCATTAGGACCCATCGATCGAGTATCGATGTCACTCGATCGATCATTCTTGGAACTCAAACTGCTCGATCGAGCAGCATCATCAGTCAAAGTACTCGATCGATCAACCGAACCTTCTCGATCGAGCTTCTGTCTTTCTGATTCACTCGATCGAGGAACAGCAACCTCTCGATCGAGTGAATTTCCCTTCAAATCATTCGATTGACTAGAATAAACTCCTTGATCGATCACAATATCAGCATCAGCCTTCAAAACATTGGAATGCGCACCAGAGATATCAACAACGGTACCAGCAGGACTGTCATAAGCGAGACCGCTTCGCAGAGTGATCATGTTCAGTGTCTCCTTGTTCTTATCGGTCTGGGACGGTAACTGGCCAGGTTGCCTAATCGATCTAGCTCCCGCCAACTGAGCAATCTGCGACTCCAAGAGTTTAATGGTAGCATTCGTTGCTTGATCAGATTTGCTCAATTAGGTAGCTAAAGCTTGTATCATCGACTTTAGCTCTCCAACTTCTGAAATTACTCCAGATGAGGAACTAGCTTGTTGTGAAGACTGGATTTTTTGGAATCCTTGCTTATGCGGTGGTTGATAAGTCGGCTGCTGTGGTGGAGTAGTAGGATTTAGGACATTCTGGCTCGTCCATCTCAAGTTGGGATGGATATTCCCCTGATTATAGTAACCACCCCCTTGACGATATTGTTGAAAGGAACAAACTTGCTCCTTTTCTGCAAGACAATCTACAGCCGTGTGACCAGTTTCGCCACACCTTTCACAAGTGATCACTTCATCTCGCTGCAGCAAATGAACCGTCTGCTGGTTATCTGCAACCTGCTTCTCCCATTTGTCAAGTCTGGCATTCAGTTTATCAAATTTAGCATCTAGACCGTCAGAATCAACACTAGCTACTGTCGGTGTACCACTTCGCAGATTACCATATTCAGCACAGTTGGTTTCCATCTCCTCGATCAATTTCCAACCCTTATCATCATCTATCTCCTTCTGGAATCTCCCGTTCGATGCAACATCTAAGATAGCTCGATGATCATCATACAACCCGTTGTAAAACTGGTTACATTGAAACCACTGTTTGAACCCATGGTGAGGAACAGACCTCACTAGCGTCTTAAATCGATCCCAGGACTCATAGAGATTTTCATGAACTGTCTGCTTGAAATTTGTAATCTGACCCCTCAAAGCATTCGTCCTCTGTGGTGGAAAATACTTCTTGTAGAAGGCCAGTGCACGTGTAGTCCAGTCAGTAATGCCAAGTTCTTCTCTATTCAGATTCTTCAACCAATCTTTGGCATTGTCGGTAAGAGAAAAAGGGAACAAGACCTCCTTGATCTTGTCTTGTGTCACCCCTTTAGAAACTGGAATAGAAGAGCAGTAATCATCAAAAGTCTCCATATGCTTTCTCAGATCTTCCCCAGCCACACCCCTATACTTGTCCTGCTGAACAAGCTTGATATAAGACGGACGAAGATCAAACGAAGTTCCATCTTCGTCCGTTGCAAGTTTGAATCCCTGGGGTATACATGCAGCGGTGGGCTCAGAGTGACTACCAATGTTAGGCATCTCGTTGGTACGGTAGTCTCAACAGTCGAATCGTCCTCGAAAATAAAACTGTCGAAGACGGAGTCAAAAGTACTCAAGTCTTCCTCCTGAACAGTCTTATCTAACCCTCTCTTTCTGCGTAAGAAGGTTCTTTCGGGCTCTGGATCAGCTTCCACTAACTCGAGCCTTTGGGAGCTGCGCATACACAACTATAGAGAGAAAAATAAGAACAGTCTTAAGGAATTAGAAACTCCTTTAGACGAGGCAGAAATAAATAAACAGAAAATTAAATTGCTTCCCCAGCAACGACGCCAAAATTTGATGCGAGTCGTTATACACCAAAAATAAAAGCCTAAGTCTACTAACTAAAGAAGATAGCGGAAGTAGGGTCGATCTCCACAGGGACGAAATTAACTAACTGTAATCTAAGTCTGTCAGTCACAGTCTGGGGGTTTTGATTTGGTTTTAAACTAAACTAAATAAGATTTAAAAGAAAAGAAATAAAGGTAGAGGTTAACACGAAATAAATCAGATAAAGGAAAAATATGCTACGATTCGGTCTACTGCAATGTCGGCATCTACGGGTCAACTAAGTCAGTCAATCTATCAATGAGAAGAGCAATGGTTTTCTCCTCTCGGTCTCAAACCACCCTAGGGATTTTCCTAATTAACTCTCGCCCTCTTAGGAGTCACCTATCAATTCTAAGCAAGCCTTTCCCTTCCAATCTCTCGATCCAGGTCGGGGTTAACTACCTAGCTAGTCTCCTGCATGCACTCATTCGACTAACCTCAATTATTTTGCTTAGATTGATTCTCATATTCAAGATTAACTAATATACTTTATCCTATCATGCCTTTATTACAGTTTTCCTCATCCTAACATATAAGGGAATTAGCTACTCATACTATTAATGATGCTAGCAATAAAGACGATTGAATATATGACATTAGACATGATATAATCGTAATTAACAAGCATAAAGAACAATAACGCAGCAGTTAAGAAAGGTAAAACAGTAATTAAGACTAGAACAAAGATTAAGAATAAAGGAGAGAAAAGAGTTTACAATCTTAGCAAATCCGGCGTAAAGAACAAATCCGCGTCGATAATAAACCCGAATGTAAACTTAAAGATTAAGAAAGTTCAGAAACTAATGGTGAATGATAAGTGTCTGCTAAGTAGTCGATGATTCATAATTAATGACGAACTAAGAATCTTATATAATGCATAACACGACTTCTAACCTAATTAGTCTACGGACTTAAGGCCCGTGACAGATTTCACTCGATCGAGGCCTTTATTCGAGAATATCAGTCGATCGAGGACTTCATCCTCTCGATCGACCAATTCTTCAACAGCTACCCCTCGATCGACCAAAGATATGGTCGATCGAGGTCCTCTGGCCTAGCATATAGTGTTGGTCGTGGCTTTGGACTTGATTGTGAGCGGTTTCACGCTTTCCCATGCAAGAGCTTCTGTTCAGTTCCTTCCATTCTCCTCAATGCATGCAAAGTGGACTGTTTTGGCTCGGTTTCCGCTACTACGCAGCTTGTACCTACAAAATGGCAATGAAAGTACAAAGTAGCCAAATAGGGGCATATAGTGACATAATATCACCTAAATGACATAGAAATGCGTGCATAAATGGTCTAAAAAGTCTATATAAAATACACGCATCAAGCCTCATGCAATTACAAGAAACAATTACATGACTCGGGTCGAGGAGGATTGCACCAACCATTGTTGGGGTCTTGCCGAAAAGTACAACCAACGAGCTTTAACGGGATGTCAGTTGTACAATCGTGGATCAATGATTTTGATGTGGAGATATGAATGAACTGATTAAATCAAACAACTAAACAGGCAATTATGATTGAAGTATGGAGGAGGTGAACCGTAAACATATACGATATATTACTAAAATTAAAGGAGGCGGCTAGAGACGAGAGAAATACAAAAGGTTTTGGTAATGAGAGTTAAGCTTTGTGGACTTATAAGCTCTAAAACGAGACAATGTATACTGGGATGTTTGGGTAATGGGCTGGGTATTTCAATTTGGGTAAATTATATCCTACTCCCAAGAGTAGGATATTATATACTCCCATAACTTTCCATGAGTTAGGTATTGACATAATATATAAAATCAATATTAAAAACCCTTTAAAATTTAAATTTGATAAATCAAAAAAATGAAAAAAGTATACCATCATTTAAAATTTTTGTTTCTCGATAAGTAGAGATTACATTTGATATATTTTGATCTTTATTATAAGTGTACCCTTATATTCATATCACATAATTGATGTATTCATAACAATCTATTCACATCGCGTAATTGACACATTCATGAGATACTCACATTATAAAATGAAAATATTCACATACGTTGAAAATCATATTCTCAAAGTAAAACTTACCCACTTTCAAAATTTTAATATAGATATTAACCCTAATATAACAAACATGTTCACAAATTACATATTCATAAGAATATAATATATATCTCATTTAATAGAATACACAAATTCACACAATTTTGTGTGCGTGTGTGTTTAGGTATTCATAACATAGAAATTTATCATTCACAAAATATAATTGCATATTCACACATTTACAAAATTAATCATAATATTCACATCACATAATTGATATATTCACGAATTAAAAATCATATTCTTACAGTAAAACTTGCATATCATCACACTATTAATGTAATATTTATACAATAGTACAAACATATTCACAAATCGCGTATACATAAGAATAACAAACCTAATTTATTGAGCTAATCATAGATATTCATTTAATAGAATATACATATTCACACAATTTAATATGTGAATATGTCAATTATGTGATATGAATATGCGAGTAAAATTAAAATAGACACCAAAATATATCAAATGTGATATCTAATTATAGAGAAATAAAAGTTACGAATAATGATATGATTTTTATGATTTTCCACTATAAAATTTAAGTTTTAAAAGGTTTATGAAACTAAATTAAAGTGGGAGCATGATGTATAAGAATTGGTGACAACTTTTTTATAATTAGTAATCATGATCGACTTTTTTTTTAAAGTGGTCACTATTTATCCAAAAATGATTATTATTGACCAAAAGGTGGTCACATTCTGCAAAAAAATAACGCGGGATACGACCTTCGAATCTAATAATTAATCAATGCACTATTTATACTCATACTTAGATTAACTTATGTATGACATCAAACTCTAAAAAAAATACGCATTTGGCTACAGTCTAGGGTTATTTTATCATGGGAGAAAATAAAGTAAACATAAATTATTGACTTGGATGAAAATATATAATCCTAAAATTTCTAGTATATGAAATAATAAAATTATAACTGTTAAAATAAATTTAAGCATTACAATGTATAACGGTAAATATTCGTTTTTTTTTTCATAAAAGTAGCATACCCTTAATTTTTTTTATTTTGTTTTTTACAAAATTTATATT
The DNA here is from genome assembly GCA_022085475.1 of Heliosperma pusillum. NCBI lineage: Eukaryota > Viridiplantae > Streptophyta > Magnoliopsida > Caryophyllales > Caryophyllaceae > Heliosperma > Heliosperma pusillum. The sequence continues at coordinate 110,192 of JAIUZE010000295.1, read as the reverse complement.
TTAGAGTTCAAGAAAATTATATTTTTCCTCCATTTTTTTTACTTATCTTTCCATTTCTCTATATAATATGAGAAGTATTTTTTTTAAGTGAGAAGATAAAAAAATGAAGGATATATATATATATATATATATATATATATAGGGTCAGGATCCGGTGAGAACCACTAACATAATGAGAACCGTGAGAACTCTCACTAAATCTCCACCAAATCTCGTTTCGAAAGTTTTGATGGATCATTTACAATTAGTTTAGTTTATTCAATCAAAATATTTGCAGTAAGTAAACAAAATATATTGATTATATTAAAAAATATGTACTTAATGTACATAAATTCAATTAGATAAGCTAAAACTACTCTAAATGCATGAAAACGAGCACTAGGTGCATGAAAATTGTTACATGCATGAAAACAATTACTAGGTGCATGAAAATAACTAGCTCTAGATGCATGAAAATGAGTACTAGGTGCATGAAAATTGTTAGATACATGAAACTGACTACTAGGTGCATTAAAAAGAGTAAAATCTATTTCGACGCGATTTCCGTCAATAGCTTATAAATTTTCAGCTATGAAATATGTTATCTAGCCGTAATATTCTACGCCGAATCCAAATATATTGTTAGTTTTAAAAAATTAATTTTGTAAGACGGAGTTCTCACGGTTCTCATTATCTTAGTGGTTCTCACCGGATCCCAATTCTATATATATATATATATATATATATATATATATATAATATTGATTATTTATTTAGTACATTCATGATCATTATAAAGTTTACCAAATTTTCTTAATATGATCGATGTGACGTTGACTGTGTGACTAAGGTCCTAATTTTGCAAATGATAGCATTCAAATAACACATCCATTGTTTGGTAATGACATTATAAATATTTAAAAATATTCATGTTTCACTTTAAGATAATACCGAGATATTTTAAACAAATTTAAACAAATAATTGGGATGAAGATAAAAGTGTATTATACATTTTACCCAATTAAAAAATTTAGATTTTAGAGTACACCTTACTTTTAAACTTTATAATATCAATTATGAAAATACAATCCGTGCATTTTTACACGGGCATAAAACTAGTTGTTCTAAAAAAGCACAAAATTAAGAACAACAATCAAATTTTTACGGAAAATACGGGGTTCAAATTTGGGTCATTTGATGCAAATTTCTTCTTCTTTCTCAACGTGCCACTAAGAATGATCTCGTTCTCTTTATTTACAAGGCAATTATTTCCATAGTGACCAGAATTACGACAAATAGAACAACGCCTTACTTGCTTCGCTAACTCTTTTCCACCTTTCAGCCTCTTATTTCGGGGACGTCCTTTGGTTATTGTTTGTAGAGGACATAAAATAGTATCATCATCCCTTCGAGCTTGTGCAGACGTTTCAACATGAGTGTCGAGTCCTTCATTTTCATTCACGAAGTCATTATTCATATTTTGACTTTCTGATACACCAACCATGTGACTAATGTTTTGAGCTTGAAGTTGCCAGTGAATAGGCAAGTACGCAGGATGGAATATTATGACAATTAGTTTGAATAAAAACTCGTAAGATGTGACGACAAAGTATCTCAAGAAACTTAAATTTTTTACAGCTACACATCGCAATCTTTCCATCCCAAAAAACTCTTCGACTTCGATTATTTTCGGGCTCATAATATTTCACAATAAAATCATGGCCATCTGTATTAGCTATAACATATTGACTTGCTCTTTGATATTCTTCCTTGAATTTTTGAAAGGCAAATGGTGTGAGACTTTGAAAAACTTGTTGTTCTAATAGTGGCTTAACGCTCAAAGCTTCCATCCTACTAACAGCTATCATGTTATCGTGAGACTGCTTTTGCATAATTTCTTGAACAACAACATCAATCTGTAAGATATTAAGCATAAGAAATTATACGATCCACTATAACATCATAAATTGAATTTAAAGAATAAAAATGAAACACGACATTCTTTAGAAATTAAGAGTTTTTAGTTACTAACCTGTTTGGCTAAGTCACACAATGTGTAGTTAGATGAAATAAATCTCTTGATAAAACCATTGATATAATCAGATATACCCGTTGTTGTCATTTCTCCAAAATAGTAGCCTCGAAGATAAGCCGGAACCCAAGAATGCTTGATCTCATACAATCCTTTAATGTGCTTGTTGTCATGCAAATTGTATTTGGCAATTATAAGAGCCCACTGACTCTCAAAGTCCTCAACCACCTCTAATTTATAGAGGGTGTAAAAATCCTTACACCATTTTTGGTAGTCAATGCGGAGAACGGGTGCAAATCACCCACTAAACTTGTAAGTGATATGCCATATGCAAAAACAATGTTTGGTAAATGGCAACTGAGTAGCAATTGCTTCCGTCATACATGAATCTTGATCTGTTATTATTGTTTTTAGTGACTTTTCATTATGGTCTTAAATGACTGGAAAAAAAATCATTGAGACTTTATAACATTAATTTTCCATCATATGTAACAAATTTAATCACTCCGTCTCAATCACTTGTTTACCTTTTATGTTATTTTTTAAAAGTATTTTAATCAAAGGTAAATACATAATTGCGACGGAAGTAGTAATAATTTTCAACTAGGAGCGCACAACATAACAAAACACAACCAGACGATATATAATACGGAGTATCTTACAACACTTACAAGCATGGAAACATGCAGAAAAACACAACCAAATTAAATATAATTACAAGCATATAGGCAAGTAGCTGACATTCTAAAAAATTGCTTTGGCAAAGTATTACAGGTTACAACTAGTCACCATATATGCTCACAGTAAAAACGTATAACATAAATTAACGTACTTGAAACCATTAAAAAAATCGTTAAATGCAAAAGATACCAAGTTACTAGTGGAGTTATAATATAAAACAAAAGTGTGAAGGTGTGATAATTATCATACCTTCATTAGCCATTTAAAGGTGTCCGTAGTCTCGTTTCGAAGAAGAGCAAAACAAAACAATACCGTCTTTCCATGATTTTTAACGCAAACAAATATTGCACAAGGCATACCATATATATTAACTTTGTAAGTGGTATAAAAAACAACGACGTCTCCGAATTTATCATATCAATCAAAACACTCAGCTGGACACCAAAATAAATGTTCAAATTTCTTTTTTTGATCAACAGTAAAGACATGCTGAAACTTTGAGTTTTGTTCTTTGCTAGACTTGAGAAAATCCAAGAGGTTCGTAACATCATTTCCGCTAACACTTTTCTTTACTTGGGTAAACAAATTACGAACGTCTCTCTCAAGAAAAGGAAGATCCCCATGTTGTACATTTTTCTCAAGTTCAAGTACACGGATAATTTGTCGAACTACGACGCCAGCATCTTTTAAGAGAAGAATACGTTTCTCATCTTCATCACTTATAACACGATTGGCGGGAAGGAAACGTGTGTGTGACGGTGATAAAAGGTTAGGGTTATGATTTGATACAAAAGTTGTAACATGCCATTCTTCCGGAAAAATTTCATTTAAATGTCGCCATTTTATACGCATATGAGCATTGCACTTACATTTCGAAGACAATCGATTCCTTTGCTCTTTGTTTGGATTAATCTCCTTTAATAGTTGGCTCCCACCACTATGACAATAAAAGTCACGCCTCACAACTTTCCCATCTTTATTTTGTGTGCGATCTTTACGAATATTGAAACCGTGAAGACTTGCGTAATTTTGATAATAAACAAATGCTTCTTCTTCACTTAAAAATGTCTGACCCACAAATGGTTCTAATTTGTCGACTTCAATGGACTCACTTTGGGAGAGGTTATAAATACTAGTTTCCGTAATAAAAAAAGCTTCATGTTCATCAGTAGGTACTTGATTCAAATCAATTATCATCTTTGAAATTATTTTTGTGTTTCTATATTTGGGTTTTTGGCTTAGCAACAAAGTCTTAGAATAGCCACAGTAAACTAATGAAGTCTCTTTTTTATAGTCAAATAAATAATGAAATACGTTTCCTAGTTTGCAGGAGAAGAAGTTGTTAAGCTCTTTTTTATAGTCAAATAAATAATGAAATATGGACCAATTGACTATAATATTTATCATCCCTTATGTATATTTCTTATTGAGGTTTAATTAAGTGATCGCACTATTATTGAGGACATATACTCCAACAATCTCCCACTTGTCTAAAACAAGTGTGCGTCGCCAATTCTTTTGTCCTATTTAATCTCCCACTTAATGCAAGGTGTCCTGCAGGTCGTACTTGCATGTGATCATATCTTGAGTGGTTTCCTCGATCTTGAGGGTAATTGTCTGACCGGAATTATCTACCATCGATACCTTCCGAGCGTGGTCACGCATTTTCTGTTCACTACTCCTTGAGTGGCCTTGATATATTGTCATTTCACCCTATTTTTCCGCCTTCATTCGGCCTATTTAGCTTGCCTTTGACCCTCCTTAGTGGCGTTCCTCCATGTTATATCCTCCTATAGCGCTTCTCTTGTTATCATCTTGTTTTTGTAGGTAAACCGTCACTTGGGGCGGATTCTACCTAGTTTTTACGATCGAGAGGACAATAGACTATATGGAGGACCCACGACACACCCTAGAGGACCCCACATACCCTTTGGGGCCCTACTTTGCATGCCGAAGTCGTTCAAAGGCGAGGCGAGCTATACCAAAGAAGATCGACAAAGCACTTGATCGAGTGACCAAAGAGGGAGAGACGAAGTCACGAGTGTGACTTGCATCTCACGCTCGTTATACATCTTCACAAAAGCAAGGAATCACATGCTAAACCCGTCACGGGAGTGACTTGCCCCTCACGCTCGTTACCTTACCCGTCACGCCCGTGACACTCCTCACGCTCGTGAAGATAGCCTCAGAAGATAGCTTATGTCTTCCATGGAACACACGCTCGTGACACTGAGCTCACGACCGTGACGAGCTGTGTCACGCTCGTGACACTCAACTCACGCTTGTGATAGCTTCAGCCCATTTTCTCTTTCCAAGCCCATATCTCCTCTCTTTTTGGGAACCTATATATACTCCCACATTGTAATATTTTAGACACAAAACCCTAGATCTGAAACTCCATATATATTAGTGTTAATATTCCCTTAATTACTTTATTTTAAGCTTAATCTTGGTTTAATTAGTATTTGAAGCTTGGTGTAGTGTTGGAACTTGGTTTGTATTCGAAGATTTGTGACTAAATCTTTGCTATTCTATAAAAGTTCTCACCTTTTTCCTAAGTTGGTATAATTTCTTCCCTTAATCTTGTCTTTGATTGAGTTTTCGTTTTAATCTTTGTTATTTGTTCATTGTTAATTAGAAGATGTTATTTGTTCTTAATTCTCTTATGCAATCATTAGTTAATATTAAATTCTCCTTGAATATGTGTGATTAGTAACCTTGCTAGGGTGATGTGGGGGATTATGGGTTCAAGTATGAGTTAATTTGAAGTTTGTTGGGCTTGATTGTTGTTTAATTGTCTTGTCTCCAACCTTTGCTGATAACATGTTTGATGAAATGCTTATGTGAATTCGCATGAATCTTTCGCTTGTTTCGAATGTCATAAGATCGAGAGTCGTGGTCTTTCATAGAACCGCTAAGTTGGCAAACCGTATCTAGTAACGCGATAGCTAGTTAGAGTCGGTTTGAGGAGGAATTGTAAGATCGAAAGCCTCAATTCGTTTTCCTAGACTAGACAACCCTTTGACTATTATAATAGACAATTTCACTTGACTCATACCACCCATATGAACCACTCACCCTAGTCTTCCCTCTTATTGATAAAAAATCCGTCTTTCTTACCTTAGTTTCGTTTTAATTGTTGCTTCCTATTGTTTTTAGTTAAAGTTTCTTAGTTTAGTTCAAATGAAAAACCCAAATTTACATGTGACTTGCAAATGCTTTAGTAGACTCTTATTGATCAATTTGAACAAACGACCGTCCTTGAGATCGACATCCGTAATTCCGCACAAACCCAAATCTATTCCTACATCAAAATGGCGTCGTTGCCGGGGACGGTGTTGTATGTTTAGTTTGATTTTCTTTTGTTTACTTTAGTTTTTGCCTTTTGTCTTGAGGAACCTAGTTCCTTGAAGCATTTCTCACCCTTTTCTTGTAGTTTTCTTGTATGCCCAGGCGAGCTCCTCCTAAAGATCAACCTCCTATCGATCCCGAGATCAAAAGGACCTTTAGGAGGCTTCACAAAGTCTTCAAAACCGTGGATAAGAGCTCTACGCCGAACCCGATTTCGACAACGGAGCTGTCTATATCCTTAAGTAGTGAGGAGAGGGGACTAGAAAACTTGGTAACGATCGAGGTGGAAGTGGAGCATACTAGGCTTGATAGATTGGAGGGTGTTGTGCCGGTAGTGGAGTTTGTGAACCCGTTTGGAAACATAACAACCGAAACAATTCCCCAAATACCAATCACACAACCAAGAATGCCTAAATTTTCCTCTCATTCCGTTCCCATGGAAGATACTCTTCCACATATTACACCCGTACCACAAAACTTGACCGGCAACTTCATTGCAAAAACCGCTTTCATACAACTTGTGGAAAGAAATCAATTCAGAGGGATGCCAAGTGAAGATCCTCATCTTCACATGGAAACCTTTTGCGACTACTGTGACACCATCTCCCAAACGGGAGTGACTCAAGACCAAATCCGATGGGTCTTGTTTCCTTACTCCCTAATAGGAGCAGCGAAACAATGGTTGAAGAATCTTAACAAGGTTTCTCAAGGAATCGAATCTTGGAAGAAGTTGGCTTTAACATTTTACCAAAAGTTCTATCCACTAGAGAAGATTAACATGCTAAAAGCTCAAATAACCGGTTTCAAGCAACGAGATGAAAAAACCCTTTATGTAGCATGAGAACGATTCAAGAGATCATGCATGCCCACATCTTGGGTTAAGTGAATCGTTCTTGGTGCAACAATTTTGAAATGGGTTGTATGAGGATACAAGAGGGATTTTGAATATGGGGTCCAATGGGAGATTCACCGAGGTTGAAGATGATCAAACTTGGGCTAGGATAGAGGAGATGGGGACCCATAACTCCCAATTTAGTAGGCCGCGAAAGGCTACTAGAGAAGGAATTCATGAAGTCGATTCTGTCACACAACTTAGTGCTGATCTTGGAGCACAATTGAGCTCTTATATGGAAGCAATGAACCTCAAGATGAACAAGCACATGGATATTTTCTACCAAGCTCAAACCTCTTCTTCCCATCAACCTAAGCAACAAGAAAATGTTATGGTGATGACACCAAATCTTCCCTAAGGAGTATGTGAGTGTTGTGGCACATATGTGCATGACCCTCAAGAGTGTCGAGGATCGGTTGAACAAGTGAATGCCTTTCAATCTTATAGACAAAGAACCCCTTACTCCAACTTCTATAAAGAGAACACAAACAACCATCAAAACTTCTCATACAAAATCCAAAATGTCCTAAACCCTCAACCACAACAATCATATGTTCCCCCACCCTTAAGAAACAATAAACAAAACTTCCAAAGACCACAATACACCCAAAATCAACCTTCCTAAAACCAACAAAAATTCAATCATAATCAACAACAATACAACCCACCACCACAAAATCAACCTCCCATGCAACAACAAGTTGGAGACCAATCCTTTGACCTTCAAAAATCGGTCCTCCAATTGCAAAAGACAATCAAGCCAAAGATATCATAATCAACAACATCCTTGCCCACAACAAGATGCTTGAAACACAAGTGACTCAAATAGCATCGGGGAGTTTCTCTAGGGGGAAAGGTCAATTACCTTCACAAGGTAACCAACCCAATAATGAAACCGCCAATGTGGTACAATTGAGGTGTGGAAAGCGTTATAAGGGTCCAAAGATGCCAAGTGAAGATGATAATGGCGAGGGAGAGAAAGTGGTAGATGAGGTATTTGTTGATAATAAAGTCATTGAGTTGGATGACAAGGAAGAGGAGAGTTCATCAAGTGAACAAGTTGTCAATGAAAAGAAGAATGTGGAGGAAACAAAAAGCAAGAAGGTTGAGGAGCCTATAGTGATAAGACTTCTTTTTCCTAGTAGACAAGCAAAGACCAAGTTAGACAAGAACTCGGAAAGTTCATGGACATTGTCAAAAACTTGGAAGTTTCCATACCATTCACTGATTTAATCACTCAAATCCCCGCTTAAGCAAATTTCAGGAAAGATATCCTCACAAGAAAGAACTCATTGAATGGAGTTGAAACCGTGGCATTCACCGGAAAATGTAGTGCTTTTCTACAAAACCCCACTCCCCCAAAATTGAAATATCCGGGTAATTTCTCTATTCCATGCACTATAGGCTCCACACAAATTGACAAAGCCTTGTGTGACTTGGGAGCAAGTGTCAGTGTGATGCCTTATTCCGTTTGTGAAAAGCTTGGTATGGGAGACCTTAAATGCACCAACATCACACTTCAAATGGCGGATCGATCTACAAAGCAACCTTTGGGTGTCTTGAAGGATGTCCCGGTTAGAATAGAAAAATTCTTCATTCTGGTGGATTTCATAGTTCTTGATATGGCGGAGGATTCCCAAATCCCTATCATTCTTGGGAGACCGTTCTTGCACACCGCCGGGGCGGTAATTGATGTGAAACATGGGAAATTGACTCTTGAGGTGGGGGATGAAAAGATCACATAATTGACATTATCGACGCTTTTGTTTATGAAGTTACACCTAGCTTCTTAATGAAAGATCCTTTGGAAGCAATCCTGGCCTTAGAATCAAGGGATGTCATGGGAGATCTACATGGGTTTGAATTTGACTTACTTGAAGCAACTTTGGAAGGAAGAGAGCTTGATGAGGAGCAATTGTTAAGACTCGAGTCTATCATCCAAACTACTTGTGCGGTTGAGGTCCAAAATCCTTCTCTTAAACCCTTTCCCTCAAACTTAATGTATGCTTATCTTGATGATTCGAAATGCAAACCCGTGATTGTGAATTCCCATGTGGATGATGTACAATTATATGCCTTGTTGTGTGTGTTGCGAAAACATAATAAAGCTATAGGCTATAGCTTGGATGATTTGAAGGGAATTAGTCCCGAATTGTGTATACATAGAATTCATATGGAAGATGACCACCAACCTAGGAGGCAACCTCAAAGGAGACTTAACCCCACCCTTCAAGAAGTTGTAAAAAGTGAGGTTATGAAACTACTTGATGCCGGGATCATCTACCCAATCTCCTATTCTGATTGGGTTAACCTCGTGCAAGTGGTGCCAAATAAAGGTGACACCACCGTAGTTAAGAATGATAAGAATTAATTGGTGCCTACTAGGGTGGTAACGAGGTGGAGAATGTGTATCGACTATAGGAGGTTAAATGCGTCAACTAGGAAAGACCATTTCCCCCTCCCCTTCATTGACCAACTACTTGAGAGACTTGCATCCAACAGGTACTTTTGCTACCTTAATGGGATTTTCCAAGTCCCAATCGACCAATTTGACCAATATAAGACCACCTTCAAATGCCCTCATGGCACATTTGCCTATAGGAGAATGTCGTTTGGCCTTTTCAATGCACATGCAACATTTCAAAGATGCATGATGAGCATCTTTTCAGACTATATTGAATCCACCATGGAATTTTTTATGGATGATTTTAGTGTTTATGTGAAAGACTTTGATGTGTGCTTGCTTAATTTGGATTTAGTTTTGCAAAAATGTGAAGATGTGAGTCTTGTGTTAAATTGGGATAAGTGCCATTTCATGGTAAATGAAGGGGTAGTTCTTGGTCATTTAATCTCGAAAAAGGGTATCCATATGGATCGAGCTAAAGTGGAAGTGATTGAGCAATTGCCCCCACCTTCAAATTTCAAAGAGGTTAGAAGCTTCCTTGGTCATGCTGGTTTTTACCGCCTGTTTATCAAGGACTTCTCAAAACTTGCTAAACCACTTACACAACTCCTCCGCAAGGATACCATTTTCCTCTTTACTAATGATTGTCTTGAAGCATTTGATAGGATCAAGAAGGCTCTTATCTCGGCTCCCATCATCCAATCTCCAGATTGGGACTTGCCATTTGAAGTTATGTGCGACACTAGTGACTATCGTGTTGGCGCAGTTCTTGGCCAACGGAAATACAAAGCTTTGTATGTCATATACTATTCAAGCAAGACCCTTGATGATGCTCAAATAAATTATGCAACAATGGAGAAAGAACTTCTTGGTATTGTCTATGCTCTTGACAAGTTCCGCTCATACTTGGTAGGTTCTAAGGTGATAGTGTATACAGACAATGCCGCCCTTAAGTACCTACTTGCCAAGAAGGAAGCCAAACCCCGCCTCATTCGGTGGATACTTCTTCTACAAGATTTTGACTTGGAGACTCGAGACAAAAAGGGTGCGGAGAATGCGGTCGCGGATTACTTATCACGGCTATGCTTTAAGGGAAGCAAGGATGAGATGCCCATCAACGATTCTTTTCCGGATGACTTCCTTTTTTCCATAAGTGAGACACTTCAAAACCAAACACCTTGGTTTGCGGACTTTGCAAATTTCATTGTTGGTGGTGTCCTTCCAACGGACATGAACCACAATTAAAAGAAGAGGTTCTTATTTGAAGCATAAAGGTAATTTTAGGATGACCATTTGCTATTCAAAGAATGTGGAGATGGTATGTTTCGGAGATGTGTGCCTCAATGGGAGTGTGAGGAGATAGTGAGAGTATGTCACTCCTCTCCATATGAAGGGCACCATGGTGCAAGCAAAACCGTAGCTAAGATCCTACACTCCGGTTTCTTTTGGCCCTCCATATTTCAAGACGTCAAACACTTTGTTCAATGTGGTGACGCTTGCCAACGAACCAGAAACATATCACGTAGAAATGAAATGCCTCAAAGAGGGATACTTGAGGTTGAAATATTCGAGGTGTGAGGGATAGGTTATCAAGGCTCCTTCATCTCTTCAAAGGGTAATAGATACATCCTCGTGGCCGTAGACTATGTGTCGAAATGGGTCGAGGCGGTGGTTTCCCCTATTAATGATGCCAAGGTTGTCATCAATCTCCTCAAAAAGATAAATCTTTCCAAGATTTGGAGTACCAAGGGCCTTAATAAGTGATGGAGGAACACATTTCCATGAAAAACGACTTAACTCTCTCCTTCTCAAGTATGGTGTTCATCACCGTACCGGTTTGGGGTACCATCCCCAAACAAATGGACAAGTTTAAATTTCTAATAGAGAGATTAAGTATATATTGGAAAATGTGGTTTCCAAGCATCGGAAAGATTGGAGCTCAAATCTTGACGATACTCTATGGGCATATAGGATGGCATTCAAAATCCCAATTGGAATGTCGTCCTATAAGTTGGTGTATGGCAAAGCGTGTCATTTGCCCATAGAACTTGAATACAAAGCATATTGGGCAATCAAAGAGCTAAATCTTGATGCTAAGTTGAGTGGAGAAAAGCGGTTGCTCAAAATACAAGAACTTGAGGAGTTTAGGCTCCAATCTTATGAGAATGGCCGTTCATACAAGGAGAAAATGAAGCTCATTCATGACAAGAAAATCTTAAAAAGGAACCTCCAATGCGAGACAAAGTACTTCTCTTCAATTCTAGATACAAACTCTTTTTAGGAAAGCTAAAATCCCGGTGGTCGGGTCCCTTTTTTTATCACCGAGGTTGGCAATTACGGGGACTTTGAGTTATCCACCAAAGATGGGCTAAAGTTTAAGGTTAATGGGCAACGAATCAAGCTTTACCATGAAGGCACCTTTTTCGGGTAGTCGAGGCTTTGTACCTCAAGCCGACTACCCTCCAATAATTTCAAGACAAGTCCGGGTTTGGCAGAGTCCCCCAAGAACCACTATTTGTAAATACCTCTAAATATTTGATGATTTTTACTAATATAGTAATTTGCATTGAAATCGATTAAATTATCGTTATTTAAATTTCATTTCATTTCAATTAAATCGATTTCATTTAAATTAATTTAGATTTACAATTTTTGAGCATTATTGATTCATGAGAGTTGCGAGGGAGGGAGCTAATCTTGTGTTTAATTAATTTTTGAGATGAAATTAAGTGAAAAAGGAAGAAATAAAATGAAGAAGAGGCGGAATAGCGAGGAATATTGAAGCAAAAAGGATGCTAGGGAGCGTCCCTTGCATGAGACGGGTTTACGTGCTCAAGCAAGGAAGTCACGACCTTGACTCGAAGTCACGCCCTTGACATAGCTCACAAAAGGAAGATTTCCCTTGCACAATGTCCGTCACGCCCGTGACTGGAGATGTCACGCTCGTGAAGAGCCGTCACGCCCGTGACTCGAGCTCACGCTCGTGAAGATGTTGGCCAAAGTTAAGCCTGCTTATTCCAGGTATCTCACGCCCGTAAGGCTTGTCTCACGCCTGTGACGAGCCGTGTCACGTTCATGACGAGCAAGTCACGCTCATGACGAGCAAGTCACGCTCGTGACTGCTCCGTACCCGGCCTCTCCTATTTCTTCTCCCCTTCTTTCCTTTTCCTTCACTTTCACAAAAACACAAACACACTTCTACTCACTCTCTTAATAAAATCACCTCTTCTTCCTCAAATCTTCATCAAAATCCCTCATTTCTTCCCCAAATCACTCTAAAAACTTCCTTTTATCCATTATAAACACATAAAGACCAACTTTTTCACCTAAAAACCACACAAAAACTCAAAAAAATCGATTTTGAAGCCTGTGGTTTCAAAAATCCGAAATTAGGGATCTTTAAATTTGTTGGGTTTTGGGTTTTCCTACTACAATAGAAGGCCATTTAGGAGAAGATTGGAGCTTTTTCAAGTGTTCTAAGAGCATTAAGAGGAGGTTTTTGAGAAACATTTTTTTGGGAAAGCTTGAGAAATTAGTCTACAATGGCGGGAAAGGGAAAAGGGAAAGCTTCTACTTATAGAGCTCCAAAGAGAAGAAGGGGAAGTAGCTCTAACAACCCCGACGCCGACAAGGACCAAGAAGTTGAGCAACTTCCGGATTTTTGGAAGTCGTCTTCGCGACGGATGCTCACCGGGAGTCTTTCGAAAGCATAAAGGGGTTGGACATGGTGCTAACAACCTTCCTCTACCACGACGTTCTAAAGAAGCTCGGGATAGAAAAACATATGCTTGCCTTCTTCAAGGTGAAATGTATGACTACGCTCTTCTACATGCATGAACTATCTTATAGGAGTTTAACATTAGAATTCATTAGAAGTCTCAACTCCTGTTTGAATGATGATGGTGTTCCTTGTTTTAGTTTCGGAATAGCCAATACTACCCAAGTCGTTCCTTTTATTGACTTTGCTACTGTTTTCGGATTGGAGGTTCCTTCAAGGAAGGATTCTAGTGAGCCGAAGAGGTTTTCGGAGGCACCTTTGTGGTTAACATTGATAGGGCTAGTTCTTTTCGAGTTTAGGAGAAATTCATCTTTGTTTGTTCACCACCCCGTGCCCCGTTTTTGGCATCGACTTGTGTCGGGAACTTTCCTTAATAGACTTGAGCCTAACAACTTCTCCCAACTCGACCTAGCATTGTTAGAATCGCACAAGAAGGTGCAATGTTTGGGGGCTCCCTTCCAATTTGATTTACTGCATGAGATGTATAGGAGAATGAGGAAATTAGGGACTATAGGAAAGCGGAAACATACGGCGGTGATTGAGGGGTTGGTAACGCACCTTGCAAAACATTTTAAACCTGACTACAATAGCGATGAGGCATACGAGGTTTTACGGGGGGGGGGGGGGGGGGGGGGGGGGGGGGGGGTACTTTGTTGGATAAGGCTGCTCTTATCCGCTCCCCATTGATTAAGATAAACAAGAATCCTAGGCGTGTAGAGTGGATGATTAAGGATGCCTCACCCTTTTACTTACCTTGCCATAGGTTACCCCTTTTCGAACCTAGGGGAGAAAATGCGGACCGGAGACCTAATGTTCTACTACCGGTGATGGTGGTAGAGGGGTCTCCCGCTAAAGCCACCCGAGAGCAGGGCGAGTCTTTCTTTCCACCGCGACCTCAACACCAACCCCAACAGAGTCAGGGTGCCCCATTACCCGTCGTTCACACCCCAGTTCCCCATTCCCTCTTTCCCACCAGGCTATATTCAGATTCCACCGTACCCCATCCCCTACCGACCCTATGCCCCCGAGGACCCCACGTTCCACCCCAATGCAGACTATTTGACCGGTCTTTTGCAGAACATACACATGGAGATGCCTAATGACCGGATCAACAACTATTATGCCCAGTACCCCCCTACCACTTGTTGGCTAGCCAAGGGTTCATTGACCCTAATAGATTCTTGCCAAATTGGGCGCAATGGGACTTGTTGTTCCCTAACCGGAGGGAGGTGGTGAACATGGAGACGGGAGGAGGGAACATGGATTGAGGTGGTGGTAATGATGGGGTTGTTAATGAGAATGATGATGATGATTATGATTAGGAGGAGGAGGAGGAGGAGCACATTAATGTGCATGATGTTTGAGGAGGTGGGGGGTCGTGTTTATATGGCTTGTTTAGCATCTACCCCCCTCCCCTTGATTGTGTTTTTCCTCTTTTCCTTGCTTTTACTCTCATAATATAAATTTTGCTCTTGAACTTGTAACAATTGTAGTTAGTGTGGTTGGCCTCGGCAACAATGGAGGCAGGTGTCTAGTACCATTCGGACACCAAACATTTGCTCCCTTTGGAAAAATCCAAAATGACAATTAGTTTAGACTTTCATTGCATTTAGTTATAGTTACCATGCATCATGTAGTTTGGTTCCATATTTAGACTTTTCTACGGTTGGTACCCCCATGAGGGGCGGGTGTCTTAACCTTTTACCGCCGCAACAAGACTCCAAAGTGGCACATTTAGTTTACTTTGCATTCACGTAGGTCATGCATTAGTTTTATTATCTCACATTGTCTTTAGTTTTAGTCATATGTGATAGTTCATGCATTTCATATAGTATAGTTCATTTCCAGAACTAACCCCTCTTGTATATATTGTATATATTGTTCATACTTCAAAATTTTCAAAAACACAAAAAACAAGTTTTTATTTTTCAGAAAAATTACAAAAACACAAAAACATGTTACTTACATTTTAGAAAATCATTCAAAAATTCCAAAAAAATGTCTTTCTCTTTTTAGTTTGAATAATCACATTTCGTACATTTAGGACAATGTATGTTTCTATGTGGGAGATGGGAACATATTTCATTACTTTTTAATTTGAAATTTTTTGAAAATCCAAAAACATGTCTTTTTTTTGTACATTTTAAAACATTTAAAAATCCAAAAAAATTGAAAAAATTTGAAAAATCCTAAAAATTAGCTTGTACATATCTTAGCTTGTATATATTTGCATTATTTTTGTTTCTAATATCCACACTTAGGTACACTACGCATCACTAAGAGACATAGTGAAGGGAAATAGAAGACCTCTATGCTGCGGTATGATCGCTCCTATTTCTTCTCCCTTTTTCTTTCATTACTTCTTATCACATGAGAAGTTTGGAGGAGTTTGTTGATGATTGTGATGTGGGTTTTGGATTTGGCAGTTGTGTGAACCTTTGTGCTGTTAGGAGATTACGTTAGAATATTTGTCATGTAGTCTATTAGAGCACTTGCATTAGTTTTGTATATATTGCTTAATATAAGGTCATGGCATGTAGTTGCATTTAGAAAAATCGTTTTGAAATGCCTAGTTAGGAAACTTGACAAGCATAGATAGGTCAATGTAGTTAGTCTTTTTAATTAGAAATTTGTCTTCCAAAATGGATTTGAGACACCCTTCGTCGTGTGATTTTAGTTTCAATTCGATCCATTCCCTAGAACGTAGTCTAGGGCGTGCATTTGACCATTTTGACCACCCCCATGGTGTGAAAATTCCTTGGTGACTGCTTTCCTAGGTGACTCTCGAGACCATGTAACTCTTCAATCATCACATGCTTTTTTCACTTTTCACAAAAAAAGGAAATACACATCACAAATTCAAAAATTGAGTTCAAACATATTTGCGCAAAAAGCTTGAATTTTTGTCATTCATTTCATGATTGTCCTAGCTTAGGGAGTGCAAAATGAGACTTCTAGGCTCTTCTAGAGTACCCTCACTACATATGGGGTCGCTCTCGATGTCGCTTCGGCGAGGATTTGCCTATCTTTTGGTCTCCGCCGCACACCTTTTGCTAAGCTACATTGCATTTAAAAGCTCCCAAATCAAGCAAAAATCCAAATAGAAAATAAGAATCCAAAAAGAAATCTCAAAAATATCAAATAAGAACTCAAACATTTTGTTCCCTACATTTATTGATGATTACACTTTTGTTACATGGTTGAGAGGGCACGACCCTTCCTTTCACATAGGTGAGAGGCGGAATTCCGATCCTACAGAGTCTTCTAACACCATGGGGCTCTCACTTTCCATCCCGCCTTATCACCCTTGACGGAGCATCCTAACAAATGAGAGCGAATGTACTAATTTTACAAAACGAGGAGGTGATTCAATTCTATAGTCCTAGACTTACTTCTTTTTAAAAAATAGTAACTATGTAGGAATATTTATGCTTGAATTGTTTCCATTCTAGATGACCCTCTTCACATGGATGAAGCATGTGACCATTTATTTTTGTTGATGCTTTCTCGTTTGTTTTGTGTGCTTAAATACTTTGAATGCATCAAAGATTTTGGCAAGACCCCACTTGTCTTGCAAGAGGGTATCCTACCTCATGGATACCTTGTTGTGAGTTTAAGTGACGGAGCAAGGCCCGTTAATTGCCTTGTATCGGTCATATTATTAGCATAGTTTAAATAGGGGTCGTGATTTTGTTCGTTCTTACTCGGTACGAGTAAGGGTTTGGTTTGGGGAGATTTGATATATTGTCATTTCATCATATTTTTCCGCCTTTATTCGGCCTATTTAGCTCGCCTTTGACCCTCCCTAGTGGCGCACCTTCATGTTTTATCCTCCTCTAGCGCTTCTCTTGTTTTCATCTTGTTTTTGTAGGTAAATCGTCACTTGGGTGGATTCTACCTAGTTTTGATGATCGAGAGAACAATAGACTATATGGAGGACCCACGACACACCCTAGAGGACCCTACATACCCTTGGGGGCCTTACTTGGCATGCCGAAGTCGTTCAAAGTCTAGGCGAGCCATACCAAAGAAGATCCACAAAGCACTTGAGTGAACAAAGAGGGAGAGACGAAGTCACAAGCGCGACTTGCATCTCACACTCGTGTTACACCTTCACAAAAGAAAGGAATCACTAGCTAAACCCGTCATGGACGTGAGTTGCCCCTCACGCCCGTGACACGCCTCACGCTCGTGAAGATAGCCTTAGAAGATAGCTTATGTATGCCATGGAACTCACGCTCGTGACACTCATCTCACAACCGTGATGAGCTGTGTCACGCTCGTAACACTCAGCTCACGCTAGTGACAGCTTCAGCCCATTTGCTCTTTCCAAGCCCGTCGCTCTTCACCGTTGGGAACCTATATATACCCCCACTTTGTAATATTTTAGACACGAAACCCTAGATTTGAAACTCCATATACATTAGTGTTAATCTTCCCTTAATTACTTTTTTTTACGCTTAATCTTGATTTTGAAGCTTGGTTTAGTGTTGGAACATGGTTTGTATTCAAATATTTGTGATTAAATCTTTGCTATTCTATCAAAGTTGGTATAATTTCTTCCCTTAATCTTGTCTTTAATTGAGTTTTCCTTTTAATCTTTGTTATTTATTCATTGTTAATTAGAGGATGTTGTTTGTTGTTGTTGGAGCTAGTGTCCTCCACAGTTAGTGTGATGACATGAATAAATCTCTTACAGGTTCACAGGGTATACTTTGTATTCTTATCAGTTGATTAACGTTTATCGATAACGGTTGGCTTGCTAGGAGTTTGACGTTATTGTCATTTTAATGGCGGTGATCAACTGGTCCCTAAAAGTCACACCTAAAGGATGTGTCTGAGAGATATGATTATATGAATAATATAATCATATTGATGCCTTATTATATGACTAAAAGGTTAGTCGATGTATATGACTAAAAGGTTAGGCAATGTAATGATGATACGATTATTTAATAACGATTAAATAATATTAGCTGAGACGAATTAAATGTAGTTCGTAATTGAATATTAACCGTTATATTTGATCAATGTATATAATGTAAGCTTAAACGAATTAAAATGTTAATTCGTAATTAAACATAATATGTTATATTTAATTAGCAAATTATAAATATACGGATATTTATAGTTCACATATATACCATATTACATGCTAATATAACCGAAAAAGGAAATAAAAAAATAGTCTTTATCTTCTCTTGTTTTTCGGTTATTTAGAGAAAAATAATAAGAGAAAAGATCTCCCATTATTCTATTATTGTTACTAGGCCAAAAACCCTAATAACAAGAGTAGTACAAAGAGGAGAGACTCCTCCTTGAGCTAAGAGAGGCACACGGCCGAAACAGAGGAAGTGCAACAAAGAAAAATTCAGATTTTTCTCTTGAATTCTCTCTATCATTCATCATCACATAAATGAAAAATTAGCAGTAACTTTTCTCTAAAATTCTAGCACAAGCAAGGCATATCTTGGAGCATCTTGGGTGCAACTATTAGGAGAATATCGATTTCGATATTGTTCATAGGCCAAATTTGCTAGGACCAAAGGTTAATTCTAGATTCATTATATTTTTATATTATGCAATTCATTTATGACTCGTAATTCATATACTATAGTTTCGTTATAATCCGTAAATTGATGACGAAATATACCGATATATCCCATAGTTGTTAATTCTCTTATGCAATCCTTAGTTAATATTGAATTCTCCTTGAATATGTGTGAGTAGTAACTTTACTAGGGTTATGTGAGGTATTATGGGTTCAAGTATGAGTTAATTTGAAGTTTGTTGGGCTTAATTGTTGTTTAATTGTCTTGTCTCCAACCTTTGCTTATAACATGTTTGATGAAATGCTTATGTGAATTCGCATCAATCTTTCGCTTGTTTCGAATGCCATAAGATCGAGAGTCGTGGTCTATCGTAGAACCGCTAGGTTGGCAAACTGTATCTAGTAACGCGATAGCTAGTTAGAGTCGGTTTGAGAAGGAATTGTAAGATCGAAAGCCTCAATTCGTTTTCCAAGACTAGACAACCCTTCGACTATTAGAATCGACAAATTTCACACGACTCATACCACCCCTATGAACCCACTCACCCTAGTCTACCCTCTTATTGATAAAAAACATGTCTTTCTTACCTTAGTTTCGTTTTAATTATTGCTTCCTATTGTTTTTACTCAAAGTTTCGTAGTTTAGTTCAAATCAAAACCCTGAGATCGACATCCGTACTTCCGTACAAACCCAAATCTATTCTTACATCAATTATTGAGATTTAGATAACCCTTACAAAGGGTTGGATAATTCCCATTGCATTATTCCCTTTGTACACCCACAGTTCATTACGACCAAAAACTGCCTATTCGTCCCCTTTTCCAAAATGGCTTAGGGCAAAAATCAAAGCCAATTACAAACTATGTCGACTTGGGCGAACATTCTTCAGTCTAAAGAATTGACTAAAAAAGAATCATATAGTAGCTCTCGCCACGACCAGGCATATGAATTGTCAGAACTCTATAAGCGGTCACTGTCCGACAAAGTGTTCCACACGGTTTGCCTATGTGATCGACTGGTCATCTCTTATGACCCTATGACACTTGAACTTGCCATCAATCGACTCACAAACTATTCACTTGGAGAAGTCACCTCATATAAGCAACTAGGGGCTAAAATTATGTTATTCCAGTTCCCTTGAATAAGGTTCAAAATTGTCCCAACAACCTATTTGTATATAACAAAGTAATTAAAAGTTTGTAATAAATTTTATACGCTAAATGCGATTATCATACATGAATAATCAAAACAATGTTATTATTACATATATCATAATCTGAAACATGTTAGGCTTACGTTTAAGACCCATGGAAACTACATGTTGGTCATGTTTAGCCTGCGATAAAGGCTTGGTTAAAGGATCATCAATGTTATCATCTGTCCCACCCTTACAAATTGCCACTTCCTTTGTTTCAATGTAATCTCTAATGACATGAAACTTTCTAAGCACATGTCTAGACTTGTTACTAGACTTGGGGTCTTTGGCTTGAAAGACGGCCCCATTGTTGTCACAATAGATTGTGATAGGATCTTTGGCGGAAGGAACTACCCTTAGTCCTTCTAAAAATTGCCGTATCCATACAACTTCTTTTGCATCCTCAGATGCTGCAATGTACTCAGCCTCCGTTGTAGAATCAGAAATGGTTGACTCTTTGAAGCTTCTCCAGCTTATCACACCTCCATTGACCATGAAAACAAAACTAGCTTATGACTTCATGTCATCACTATCAGTTTGGAAGCTCGAGTCGGTGTAACCCTTAAAATTCAACTCGTCGTCTCCTCCAAAGACCAAGAACGAATACTTAGCTCTTCTTAAGTACTTAAGGATATTCTTGATGGCATTCTAATGATTCTCACCAGAGTTAGCTTGATATCTACTGTTCATGCTCAAAGCATACGAGACATAGGGGCGTGTACACATCATGGCATACATGATCGACCTAACGGCGGAAGCATAAGGGATCGATTTCATGCGCTCAACATCCTCGGGTTCGGTGGGTGATTGTGACTTGCTCAAAATAATCCCACTTACCTATTAGTATGAAACCTCTCTTGGAGTTTTGCATGCTGAAACGGTGAAGAATCTTATCAATATAAGATTTTTGACTTAATGCCAATATCCTATTATATCTATCTCTAAAGATCCGGATACTCAAGATGCTTGCTCCATATACCTTGCTCCCACTAAACTTCGTGTATAAACATGGTTGCTCCGGATACCTACGATGCTTGTTCCGAATACCTTGCTCCCACTAAACGTCGTGTATAAACATGGTTCCTCGACGCTTCGAGTGAAACCATTTTCTTTTATCACATGATTAAAACGATGATTCCAACTTCTTGATGCCTGCTTAAGACCATAGATGGATCTTTTAAGTTTGCATACCATGTTAGGATTTTTAGGATCTTCAAAACCCTCGGGTTGTGTCATGTATACATCCTCCTCCAAATACCCATTTAGAAAGGGGATTTTGACATCCATTTGCCATATTTCATAATCATGAAATGCAGCAATCGCTAACATGATCCGAATCGATCTTAGCATGGCTACAGGAGCAAATGTCTTATCATAATGAAGACCATGGATTTGCGTGAAACCCTTTGCTACCAACCTTGCCTTGTATACATCACCATGTCCATTTATGTCATTCTTTATCTTAAAGATCCATTTACACTGAAGAGGTCGAACGTGTTCAGGTAAATCAACCAAGTCCCATACTTGATTCTCATGCATAGAATCTATCTCGGACTTCATGGCTTCTAGCCATAATGTAGAATTGGGACTAACAATGGCCGCCTTGTAGGTTGAAGGTTCATTACTTTCCAAAAGTAATATGTCAAGTTCATCATCCTTCTCCTTTGGACAACATTAGAATTGGACGACGACAAAACATTTTGACGCGTCTCTTCTTTTGATTGTGGCTCTTGAACTTCATCAAGTTCAAATTTTCTCCCACTCTCTCCTTTAAATTCTATTTCTAAAAAGACAGGCTCACGAGCCACAAACACTTTGTCCTCTTGTGAGTTGTAGAAGTAGTATGCACGAGTTGTCTTCGGATAACCCACAAAGACACATTTGTCAGACTAGAGAGCTAGCTTATCGACAGACTTGTTCTTGATGAAAGCTCGCAACCCCAAATTTTCATGTATGACAAATTAGGGACCTTTCCCCTCCATAACTCATAAGGAGTCTTTTCGGCGGCTTTAGTTGGACTATGGTTTAATGATCTAATTGTCGTTCGATAAAAAATCCTCAAAATGAGTTTGGTAAACTCGTTTGACTCATCATCGACCGCACCATATCGAGTAGGGTTCGTGATCGGTTCTGTCGCGGTCCCGAAACAAAAATAATTTACCCGGACTAGGCTAACAACATAAGGAATGTAATTAGGGAAGTAGGGTGTCGATCCTCAGGGAGTACGTGTTACTTATGAATTGTTATGGATTGGTTTTCATTTAGAATCGAGTCACTTGAGTTGTTTGTCTGAACTATTAACATAAAATAAAACGACAAGAATATAAATGACGATATGTAAGAACAAATATAAAAATTACAAAACAAAAAACCCAGAACAGAAGACATACCCGATCGGGCTGTCACGTACCCGATCGGGGAAGTCCTCTGATCCGAATATTGACAACTAATTTCTAACTAAAGACGGTATTTAAATGACATTATTGAAAGTCTAACTAGCTAAACTAATTAACCAGAGAATAACAATAATAAAAACTATCTAGGAACGGGAATAAAAAGACGATAAACTAACTAGATAATGATAAAGTAAACTATCTAATAACAGAAATAAAAAGACAGTAAAATAAACTATCTAAAACGATAAATTAAACTAACTAATCAAGTTGATATAGTGAAAGAGAAATACATGTAAAATTAGTTAAAAGTTTCATAGATACCAATATTAGAATTACTTATGATTGTCTAGGCCTTGTAGCGGTATATTCCTTCCGGATTCGTACCGACCTTTTAGTGCGTCCTAACGTCCTTTCAGCATGGTTAAGTCACTAAACCCCTATTGATAGTCCTAATTCCTATCCCAACTCTCGTCATAAAGATAGAATTGACTAATACAAACAATTGCTTATGACCACTAAACAAAGTTATAGAATTTTGACACGACCAAAGGAAGAAACAATTTAGACGGTTCAATTGGTAACTACTCTTCTTATAATTCATTTGACTTGTAAATCATTTCAAATATTACAACTCTATTTATTTTATTTACACAATAATAATTTTACAATATTAGAATTAATCTAATCTATGCGATTATGTGATTAAGTAGATTAGTAAGAAAAAGATGTAAGAAATTAAACTATGAAATACAAATACTAAAGTGATTATGGTGATTATGTTAACAATGATTCTAATGATATTTTTAAGGATTATATGATTAGGTATGTTATAAGGTGACATGCTAAATGAAACTTTGGTTTTAACTAAATTGATTTTAGGTTGATTTCCTACTAACAACAATATTATGAAAATGATACTAGTGAGATTATAATTCATGGTGGTTAAAATTGCATAAGTAAATAAGATTAGAGATTTACCGATAAGGAAAATGAGTATATAAGAATGAAAGTAAGAACAAATACCCAATAACAAAAGCTAAGTAAACACTAGAGAAATACTAAGAAAGGTATAAAAACTTGTAAGAAAGTGTGCTAAAAGAAATGATAGTAGATTATTAGATTATTGTAAGATTGTGTGTTTTTTTGCTTGGATGATCATTGGCTTTTATAAGGCTGCATGGCTGCTGATCCTCTTGCAAATTCGTAACCTAGTCAGTGCATTAAACCTCCCATTTAAGCTCGGATTGAAGAAAAGCCAAGTAACGTCTTCTTGCAGAAATACCCGATCGGGTAGCAGGCAATCCGATCGGGTTTTTGTGTAAGTCGGATTTTCCGTCTTTTCATCTTAGGCACGGAATCCTATGCCTTAGTCTTTGGTCAATGCATCACGGAATTGGGCTTGGGCTGATCTTATCTTAAATTGGGTTGAGTTTTCTTCTTAAAGTCCAAAGCAAAAATCCAAATTGAATCCATTCGAGGAAAGATGTAGCGGAATTGTAATGAAATTGTGAACTGGCTATCATCAATTCCTTGAAAACTCGTATCCTAGTGTCTTTGCTCCATAAAGTAGGAAAATATAGCAAAACCGCTTCATTTCCTATAAAACGAGTCAAAACACGCAAAACAACTAGAATAGCAGTATTAGCTCGTTAATCACTTAACAAAGTGCATAAATCATATAGAAATCGAGCTAAAACGGGGGATAAATCAATACAAAATATCACTTATCAGTTCGGTTCCTCCTCTCGGCAACATCATTGAGTTGGGGTGTTTCAAGTGGAGTTAATTGTGACACAAAATCTTTCAAGTGTGAATTAAATTCATTGCGAAGATATTCGCCACCACAATCGGATCTTAATGCCTTAATTCTTTTGTTCAATTGGTTCTCTACTTCGCTTTGAAATTCTATAAATTTGTCAAATGCTTCACTTTTATACTTCATTAAGTAGATATACCCATATCTACTTAAATCGTCGGTAAAGGTGATAAATTAGTCATAATTGCCTCTAGCGGTGATGCTCATTGGTCCACATACATGGGTATGTATTAGGCCCAACAAGTCACCTACTCGTGTTCCCTTTTCCGATAAAAGGAGCCGGGTCATTTTTCCTAATAGGCAAGATTCGCATACTCCATATGATTCAAAATCAAACGGTTTGTTGATTCCAGTCGATATTAGTCTCTTTATGCGTTTCTCATTAATGTGACCTAATCGACAATGCCAAATATATGATTCATTGGGATCACTTGTTTTGAGTCTTTTAGATTCAATGCTGTAGATATTGGTGGAGTTTGAAGTGTCAAGAACATAAATATCATTAATTGCAATGGCTTGGCCCAAGGCCAAGTCGTTTTTGAACAAAATACAACGATTGTTTTTTATGGTAAAAGAAAATCCTTTAACGTCTAACACGGAAGCAGATACAATGTTCTTTGACAAGGATGGTTCATAATAACAATTATGAAGATGCAACTCAAAACTATTTGCTAGAGCAAGTACATAGGTTCCTTTTGATAGGGCAGCTACCTTAGCTCCTTTTCTTAATCGAAGATCTACGTCACTCTTGCTTAGCTCTTCCACATTTCTTAGCCCATGTACATGATTACAAAGGTGAGAACCACAACCGGTATCCAATACCCATGTTGAGGTGAATGTATAAATTATATCAACAACATAAATCTCGGAAGAATTATTACCTACTGGAGTAACTAGTCCAGTTTTGATATCTCCCAAGTATTTGGGCCAATTTCGCTTCCAATGGCCCATGTCATTACAATAATGACATTTATGATCGGCTTGGGCACCCTTCTTGGTTTTGGTTGTGGTAGTCCTATTAGCCACTTCCTTTCCAATCCTGGGTTTGGGTCCCTTGCTAGGCTTTCTTTTGCACTTA
The DNA here is from genome assembly GCA_022085475.1 of Heliosperma pusillum. Taxonomy (NCBI): domain Eukaryota; kingdom Viridiplantae; phylum Streptophyta; class Magnoliopsida; order Caryophyllales; family Caryophyllaceae; genus Heliosperma; species Heliosperma pusillum. Next base: position 85,038 of record JAIUZE010000295.1, on the reverse strand, counting down.
TTCTTTTTAATTGCAAGGACATTCTTGTTTGAGCTCCCACTAGCTCTGTTATCTCTCTTCACTTCTTTAAGTGATAAAGACTGAAATGCTGCGGAAATAGTGAATTTTCCTTCTAATGGTCCACTCATGATAATGGTGGGCAATTATACGAGTGGGAGGTGAATAAGTGGTAAACTAGAAAGTATTCCCATCTTCACCATTGCCATAGCGTAGTTCCCCTATCGGATTGTTAAAGTTTGAATCGTTATCGTTCACGGTGCATTTGTCTTTAAATGATTGGAGCCAAGTATCAATGGTAATGGGCGTGATAGTGCTAGACGATTCCATTGCGATAAATTTGTCAAATTTGGCGCCGTTGCCGGGCAAGGCAATTTAGCTAAATATCAAATTGAAACTCTTGTTAGTGTCATAATTTGTTTAGATTGTTTTTCAAATAGTTTCTTTAGTAGTGTTTATAGGTTACTTTGTGTTGAAGTTACTAATTTGTGTTGTGGAGTTGTTTTAGAGTTTATGCCTAGGTCACAAGAGGGAATTGGTGACCAAGATATTGATCCATCTTCAAGTAGCATATCAAATTGGTTATTTTCAAATCCCCTTTATAGGAGACCTTTTTGGAGGGAACCTAGTGAATAAGAATTGGAAACTAATATTTTTCAAGAACAACCGGAGGAAGTGTTTGAGTCACCACCTAGGATACCATCTCCATTGAACATTCTTTACCCACCTAATATGGCGAAGGATAATAGGACAATCGGTGAGTTCGGGCAAGGAACTATGAGGAGCAACCACTTTGTATTGCATATCCTCCCATGGGGGATATGAACTTTGAGCTCAAAGGTTTCTTCGTCCACAACTTGCCTAGATTCCATGGCATGGTGGGGAATGACCCTAATAGACACTTGGCCGAATTTCATATGATTTGCCAAGGTGCTATTCCCCAAGGAGTGACCGAGGATCAATTCAAGTTAACGGCATTTCCTTTTTCTCTTCAAGATGCCGCGAAAGAATGGCTCTTTTGCCTTCCGGCTCACTCCGTTACCACGTGGGTGGGCTTGAAGAAAAATTTTCTTGAAAAGTATTATCCGGATTCAAGGCACAATCACTCCAAGAAACTTATCACTACTATTGAACAAGAAATGGGAGAGAACCTTTATGATTATTGGGAGCGTTTCAAGAGTCTTGTGGCAAGATGCCCATACCATGGCATGTCGGGAGATAACTTATTAACGGCTTTCAATGAGGGGTTGTGCCAAACGCCAAAGAATGATCATTGCCGCCACCGGAGGTGGAATTGACACCCTTAATGTGGCCGAGGCCAACAATATTATCGAAAAATTGGCAATGAACACAAGAAGCTATGGAAGAAAGAGTGAAAGGGGAGGGAGCTCTAGGAATGTATCCTCCATGTAGAATCCTTATGCATCTCAAAACAACATGATCATGCAAGAAATGGGTGAACTTAAAAGTATGATGTCAAACTTGGTAGTTAACAAAGGTAACTCATTCTCTCAACACCCCAAACCAATCGAATGCTCATATTGTGTGGGTGACCATGCCACCAACACATGCTACATCATGATTGAACAAGGAGCAACTATGGAAAGTGTTAATGCTATGGGGTATGGAAATTACAATTCAAGGAACCCAAGTGGAGGGGGAATGTACAACCAAGCGGGGAACCGCGATCTTTTGGGATGGGTGATATATGATTATTTTAGAACGTTTCCCCTCTTTATTTTCTTATTTTTCGGCGTATTTAGTTTAGTTTAGCGTCGGCTTTATCGTATTTTGGCCCTTATCTCGTGTACTCTCATACTATTTATTTCCGTCTCAATTTATAGGAAATATGTCAAGGCAAGGACGAGACGGGATGAGAATCGAGAAACTGTGACACCCTCAAATTTGAGGAAAGATAAACAAGTAATTTAAATCAATAAGAGATGAGAATACGTTTCTAATAGGTTCACTTTAGTGAAAATCGGTAAATTTTAAAACCGGAACCTACTATTAAATATATTCATCATAACAAACGTGTCATAAATAAAAAGGTTCATAACAAAAGGAAAATAATATTATACATAAGAATTATCCAATACGGAAATAAAAGAGTGTATAATAATATACAATCTAAGAACCGAATATAGGTCCAAGGTAAATACTTCACTCGCTAGCTCGTCAATGTACCCAAGTATGCATCACAACCTGCCAACCGCATTAAATATAAACACGGAAGCCACAGTCAGTGGGGAGTAACTCCGAGTTCTCCCAGCCACGAAATGTCGAGTTTAATAAAACATGAATAACATAAAAGAATGTATATGGAAATACAAAACCTTAACATATATGATATGCTTTTCATGTTATGAAACAATTAACTAACATATAACCTATCATATGAAAGCTATCATGTGAAACCGATAATAACCTATAACAACGAGGTAGGGAAGCTGGTATGCTAGCTCAGAGGTTACCTTTAAAACATGGCCATGATACACTCAAACCCTAATCAACACGTAATCATGTGAATCAGTTAACAACCGGTAATCCAAACTCTATCAACCTTAGCCGGCTTGCATCTCACCTTCTAAAATTCATAGAATCATACAAACATGAAAGACCAATACTTCTACAAACAGGCATAAGTTCTTAGGACAGTCAATATAAGACTTCTGTAACTCGAGTCTATACCACGAGGTAGGATATACTTAAATATTTAGGCTCAGCGGTCACTCCAGTAACATGGCCCAAATACCAAGCACACATCTATGCTCAGCGGTTACACTAATAACATGGCCCAGATCCAAAGCACATATCTTAGCTCGAGTTACCTAATAACCATGGCCAAGATACAACTCTACCCTAACCTAGACTGGCATACCTAGAGAAAAAGCTAAGTATCCCATCGCACCCAAGACTCATCACATGAGTACCCCTAAGGAAGCCACCAAAGGGTTGGCTAGTACTAACCTGGGCTCCATTCCCCAAAGTGGAAGCAATGGCAGCCATGCCCCAACTTTGAGATCCACCAAGCCGGGAACACAAAAGCCATCAAGCTGTAAACTCCATATGCTCGTTAAAGATAGTAAGGCCTATCAATGTCATGGTCCAAGATACTCATTTAGAATTAGAATTGTCAAGACGCCATATACTCATAATTCTCTATGGGTACTTAGTCAACACGACACATATCATACAATCAAACAGTCACGGAAAACTTCCTATCATGTGACTAATTTCATATAAATCATATTCAAATATCATATCGCCTCATATCTACTAAGGCTCATTCATTCATTCATTTAAAGAAAACCTTACCTGAAGACAAATCCCCGACCCGAGTCCCGCGACGGGTCATCAGTCAAAACGGGGCTGACTAGATCGTAGTTTGACCAAACCCGTTTGGTCAAACCGGCTAGAAACAGAGTCTTAGCCATCGAGGCTTGAACATAAGAATATCACATTCATTTCATGCTATTTCATTCAATTTCTAACATGTGAATTATTAATTCATACGAAACCCGCTTGACTTAAAGGATATCAAATTAAACTAAAATCTCGTATTATAATTTCTAACAAGTGAGAAATAATAATATATTGAAAAGCTTTTAATTAAATATTTACTTATTAAAATTTCCCACTAGCTAAATATTACAAAATACGATAAAATAACAATACTCAAAACCGTCACAAGTCCAAGGGGACCCACGGTTCATTTTGGACCGGTTTTGGTCATCTTTTCTAAAAACCGTTTCTTAATATTTCCCGCATGCTTAACATATTTAAAACCCGTCAAAAAAACAACAAAACAATCAAGTATCGACACAAGACCCAAGGACCAACCACGGACCAATCCAGACCGGGTCTGAACCGGCCTGGACCGGCCTGAACTGGGCTGAACCGCCTGGTTTGGGTCGGTTTTCCAGCCACCCTAAACAACCCCCATAACCGGCCAACACCAACACCAACTCTAAATTATTTCTAACATGTTTTAATTAACAAACAACCATTTTAACAATCATCCATACCAAAAATCATGACTATGAACAAATCATCCAAATATGTCAAGAACACTAAACATGTCATAAAAATTCCATACAACATACAAATCATTTCTACTTATCATGTTATTACCAACAATCATAAATAACAATAATATGAACAAAAACAAAATAAACAAAGGTATGTAACATTAATTCGTCGACTAACTCGGAATCGTTACCTTAGCTAGCAAAATCAATTAGCACCCAAAATAAGAACAAAAGAAAAACCCGTCTACTAATCTTCTTCTAATATATATACGAGTCACCAAACTCGTCTTCAAAATCTTCCCCTATAAGAAATGACAAGAATAATATTGTTAGAATTAAAACTTGATTTTCCATAATTAAAGTGTTGAAAACGATTTTGTCGGAATTGAAAATAAACCGTACTTGAAGATGGAGAGCGAAGAGGAGATTCTAGAAATATAAGTTAGGACGGATTTGAATAAGAAATGAAGGTTTTATGACGATTTTGCTCAAGAACGACGAAGAACGATGAAGAACGATGAAGAACGATTAAAGAAAGTATTAATTAGATCTTAAATTGATTTATTGTAAAATGAAAAGGTAAGTAGTGAATTGGAGTGGAGAGTGAACCGTGTAAATATAGAGGAAATATGGAGTCGGGTTTTGAAATTGTTGTTACTGAATTGACTCGGGTTTAATAATTATATTAAGATAATTGATTAGATATAATTATAAATTAAGTTAATTAAACCAAATATCTAGATATTATGTTATTATAATGAAAAAAAAGAAAAATATCTAATCCTATTAGAGGAAGAGGGGAGTCGTGTGATGCTAGAAGAATCGGGTCTGTTTTTGAAGCGATTTGCGTAATTTAATTTGACGGATCGATACAGTAACAAATATCTTAGATATTCGTATTAGTTTAATCGAAAGAATGAAAATATCTAAAGTGAGTGGAAAAAGATGACATGGGGCGTGTGAGTCATGCCAAAGTCGGGTTTCGGGTTTGTTTCGGGATTTAAGATGACTCGGGAATAGTTAAATGACTCTCGGGTTTAAATCGTAAAACCCTCTCTTTAATTCCGAATAAATTCAAAATAATTATATTAAATTATCATAAATCCGAATAAATCTTAATAAAAATAAATTAAAAATATTATTTTTTAAAATAAAATTTCGGTCTTCAAAATTACAAGGCGAGGCGGAAAAAGTCAACGAAAGTCAAAGTTGACTTAAAAACGGGATTCTCATGGAATCTCTCAAAAATTCCAAATACGAACTCGGAATTTCCAAATACGACTCGAAACAATAAATTCTATTTTAAAACTTAACTTTGCTGAAAAGTATTCGTAAAACATTTTTACTAGAAAAATTGGGTACTTTTCGGGTTGTTACAGAAACTGTCACAAAACAATAAAGAAAGGAGAAAAGAATAAAGAAAGAAAAGAAAAGAAAAAAGAAAGAAAAAGGAGAAGACAAAAAAAAAGAAAAGAAAAACAGAAAAGACAAAGAGGATTGGGGAGACGGACAGAAAGAAAAGAAAGGAGGGCACTCCATTTTATTGAAAAGACCCACCCCATTATTTGAGGATTCGATGAGTAGTAGAATTAGAGTAGAATAGTTTTAGATAGAGAATTTAGACTGTCTCACTAGAAGAAAAACCCGTCTCACCAGATTAGATTTTGTTAGTTTAATTTATTCCTTTAATTCTTCTCCAAATTTTGTAATAGTTTACGTCACTCGGTTTTTGTATGAAGATTAGATCGAAAGATCGGGTTTTTATTCAAGTTCGTAACTTTTCCGTCTCGTCTTTGTTAATCGGTAAAGATTCAATCTTTCATCTTTATTTTCATATTTATTTTCATTTACTTGTCATTTAATTAATCTTCCATGCTTGTCTAATTAGTTTACATGTTTAATTTGTCTTATTTTGCTAGTTTTGTGTCCAAGTTTTCGTCTTTAATGATTTTCCTTATTAATATGAGTGGGTAGTGTATTACTATGGTAGATAGGGGAGTTAGTGTAGGTTTATAATTTGATTATGATAATTAGGCATAAAGATTGAGTCTTTTGGTAGTCTATTTGTCTTGTGCACACAAGGTGTTTGTAGAAATGCTTAAATGAGTAGTTTGAGTATTTCCCTTGTTTAATTACTAGTTTGAGCGAGAGCTTGACTTGTAACGTTTTTGTGTGCATTTTGAATGTTTAGGGGGAGGTTAGGGCGAGATCCCGACCGATCCTTGGGCTAGGGCTCGTCTCACACCGAGAGGTGGAGACTTGCCTAGAGACCGTCTTACACCGAGAGGTGGAGACATATCTAGACTCACCATTAGACTAGTTTTGACCCTCGTCATAATCGACCTATACCTACATTAATGAAACCATTCACCTTAGTCTATTTTTATCCTTGTTTAGTCTTTTCTTGCTTCATTGCTAGTCTTAGTTATTGTATCTATCTCGTCTTTAGAATTTTAACCTCTCATCTTCGTCCGAACTAGACTAGATAAAAACAAAAATCGATAGCGAATCCTAACCGTCCTTTGGGTTCGACCTCCTTACCCTACTACATTAATTAGTTTGGTATTGAGCATTATAAGTATTTGTTTGACCGGGGGAAGGCGACTAACCCCGCGTCAAAATGGCGCCGTTGCCGGGGACGGTGTCTAGGATTGATTTTGATTTTTGTTTGAGTTTAGGCCTAGTTCACTTTTATTGCTTTTGAAAAAAAAAAATTGAAAAAAAAAGAGGTCTTGAAAATTATTTTTAGTTATCATCAAGCTCATGATGACCCATTTCATGTGCATTGGGAAAAGGTTGAGGAATATATTTATGTTTTTGGTTGGAATGTTGAAAGATGGGAATTTTGTCATATAATCTATGATGAAGTTGTTGATAATGTTAGGGACATGATCGAGCAAAATTGTGATGGCATGTTTAATTATGTGTCTTATGATGAGAGGTGGGATCTTCTTGTTTACTTTGCTAAAAATTCTAAGCCCGACTTTTTGAATGAAGCTAATGTCCAATTTCAACATGCTCCCCCAATTCCCAATTTGTGTAATATGCATGATTACTCATCTATTTGTGATACTTGTGGTGGTAAAGGGCATAGTTCTCAAATTTGCCCTTCACATTCTTATTTCTCATCTCATCCCAATATGAATGCAATGTATGATACCAATATTGCGCCTCCTTCTGATGAAAACATGTCACACTTTGATTGTTATCCAACTTCACCTCTTGAACACCAACTCACATCCATAAATGACATAAGTGAGTTCGAGTTTACGAGAATTGATGATGATTCATGTTTGAGTAATATGCATTGTTCTCTTGTCAATGATAATTTGAATGATATGTATATGAATGAGCTTGAGCATGTGACATTTAATGTGAATCTTGATAATGCCATTTGTGTTGACAATGTTGTTGGTTGGAAGAATCCTTGGGATGAGTATGCAATTCTTGATATGCCCTTGCATCCTAATATGATGAATGATGATGATGATTTGCATGCCCTTGACTTCTCTTTTGAGCCACCTTTGTGACAACCCTCGCGAATGCGGAAAAATAAAACATACAAGCATGTGAAATAATATAGCGGAAATATGAAGTTTTAAAAACCTTTATACATGCAAGGAAAGAATACGAGGAGTGTCAAATATTACAAACTAAAGTACGAATTATACTACATCAAGAGACGAAGTCTCTCCAAAAAGTTAACAAGTAAAAGTGTTTAGCAAAACTAGCTAAAATCGTCTATAGGTGAAACTTCCAGGGACAACGCCCGCTAGCTCACACCCGAACCCCAAAATATCATTGCCAAAAAGCCATCCAAGCAAGCAACCTGTTCATTCATGAAAAACATGAACGCCACAATCAGTGGGGAGTAACTCCGGGTTCTCCCAGCCATAGCACATTAAACGTACATAAAAGAAAATACAAAAGTAGAAGCATGCATATATAGATATACATGTGAAATACGATAAGGATAGATAGGCAATTCAATATATAATGATAAGAACATATGGAATACAAATCCGAATCCATCATGTTATACAAAGACTCGGGAAAGACACTCTTAGGCAACCGAATACGCTCACTAGGGCTTACATCTCACCGTTAGCGGTATACGTTTGATAAGATTGAGACTCGACAAACAAACCATGCCAAGTCATGGTATGACCATGAATAATCAATCATGTAATCACCCATCCACACATAACAATACAATGACGACCTCTCTCACGGTAAATGAAACGCACTAGCACCGTGTACATGGCAAGTATGAGTAACAGGCATCCACGGGAGAAAAACATTCCCTGAACGCATATACGATTCAATCCATTTCGTATATGTAAACTAATTTCCTCCTGGTAGGAACGACGATAATAATACGGTTCCTAATCTAAATCTGGCCAGACTCCCGGAATCGCATTTTCCAGTTCGACATGTGGTAGAACGTTCCACATCCAAGACTCGGTCAATCAAATGACGCCGAGCACCTTAAATTCGGTAGACATTCACGAAAGAGGCGGAAAAGAGCACAAGCCTCATAACAAGTGGTACGCTACATGCAAATAACACCACCTCGCAAGTACACAACATTTGACGGCCGGGTCGATCAACGTATAGCGTTCGCCTCCCAACAACGTCGTCGTATGCCCAATAACACATGCAATTAAGCGGTAGGATACCTCCCCGTTCCGACATTCCAGCCTTATGAACGTGGAGGTAGCCAAGGGAATGAGAGTACAAAGCACATACCAAAATAGTGCTCAAACCGTACCATTTGTAAAAACCGACTCAAAGTGGGAAAATACCAAAAACCGTCACAAAACATGAGAATAGGGAATCATATAAGTTTAAATATGATAAACATGAGTCAATACATGATACATAAGCATTAGAACAAGTTTATGAAGCATAATGAATAAAAACATAGATCACCTCTCCAAAACAACGTTGTTTGGAACCAACGAAAACAAGGGTCCACTTCAAATGGTCATAACTAGAGTTCTAGACATGCAAATGCAGAAATTCCAATTGGAGGTGATAGCTTATCCTCTTACGGTTCCAACGAGATGTCACACGCCCAAAACAAGCAAGTAACGAAGGAGATATGATCATTTTACGAAAAGGGGTCAGTGCAGGAAAATTACTGTCGGCAGCGAGTGACGCTGCCTGCGTCACCACGACGCAGCCTGCGTCCTACACGGGATTCAGGAACGATCAAATATCAACAAGTTACCAACACAAAAATCCTCATTTATCATCACAAACCATCAATTCTCATATCAATTAACAACTAACAACAACCAACAACAACAACACAAGTCCTAAGCATACTAACTATAATCTAAATACGATTACTAGCCTAGAAAACACATAAAACACGTAAATGATATCGAGTAACCCGTCACCGTTACCTTTTCGCGTCTTCAATCGATTTCTAAGCCTTCCTAGTCTCCACCTAAACAAAGACGACCAAAAGATGAATATAATTCACCTTTGAGAAAGACGGATAAATTGAAAAGCGAGAAAGACGGTAATTTTATTACCAATACGGATAGAGGAAGATGAGAGGGGAAGAATAAGACGAACTTACGAGAATTTGAGCAAGAAACGAATGAGATATGATGATTCAAAGACGGATCAAAAATGGAGGCTAGGTTTCTTTGGTTTCTTAGTGAGGAAGAAAGAAGATGTTGAGTTGTGAGGGAAATTAGGTTATGAGGGGAGTATATGTAGAGTAAGTGGAAAAAAAAGTCAAGAAAAAGTCAAAGTCGCCTTAAGACGGGATTCACATGGAATCTCGCGGAAATTCCAAATACGAACTCGGAAATTCTAAATTCGACTCGGAAAATTAAATTTACGATTAAAACTAAATTTCATTGAAAAGTATCCGTAAAATATTTTCACTATAAAAATATGGTACATTTGCGGGCGTTACAGTCGGGGTCGAGTTCAACGAGGTGGGTGTTAGGTGAGGGTTAGTGCTCTATTATCTAAAACATATGGTGCGCTATTGGGTAGTCAGGTGGTGGTGGTCGTGTGTTGTAGACGATATAGTATATGTAGTGGTCGAGGTAGGGCTGAGCAAAAATATACGATACGGTTTTAATATACGGATACGATACGATATACGGTTTTAATTACACGGATTTCCGGGTATACGATACGAATATCCGGGTATACGATACGGTATTTTAAAAAACCGTACCGGGTCCGGGTCGGGGAAAATCAAAACCGGGTATACGGTTTTGACCCGGTTTAATTAAAAATAACCAAAAAAAAAGTTGTATGTAAAATTTTGTTTTCTATTTTGACTATATGGGTGAAATTTTGAGCACCAATCATTTTATGTGAAACTTGTAATATACGCAACTCACTTTATCAGTGACAAATTTCTGTGTGAAGTTTTGCAAATTTGTATTTTGTTATTTTACCTACTGACTTTGCAAGTAATTGTGTTTTGTAATAATGATCCTATTAGATTATATAAGCATCTTATTTATTGGTCGTTACTAATGTTGTGGACTCGAATTCCAGGTTTGAGCATTATCAATTAAACCGGATCCGGGTATACGGTTTTCGGGTACCCGGTTAAACCGGGTCGGATCCGGGTCTTAATTTTTGGCCTTCCAAAAACCGGGTACCCGATACGGTTATTAAAACTGTATCGGGTACCCGGTTTTGCTCACCCCTAGGTGGAGGCATGTTGTGGTTGTAATACTTGTAGGTGGGAGAAGAAAAATATTTGGAAGTTAAAAGGAATTAAATAGGGGTGAGCAAAACCGGGTATCCGATACGGTTTTAAAAACCGTATCGGGTACCCAGTTTTTAAAGACCAAAAATTGTACCCGGATACGACCCGGTTTAATTGGGTACCCGGTTTCCGTATACCCGGTTAAACCGGGTACCCGAAAATCGTATGCCCGGATCCGGTTTAATTAATATTTGTCTAAACCCAAAATTTGATTTCACTAAATTGGGAAGTGCCCATTACTAGGATAAATATGTAATCTACTAGGCCTATTATTACAAGACACAACTACTTGCAAAATAAGTAGTAAGATACCAAAATACAAACCTTCATCGCTTCACATATACTTTCACAACGACAAAGTAGTTACAGACATTACAAATTTACTTGAAAAGATTGATCCACAAAGTTTTACATAAATAGTCCAATTCGAAAACAAAGTTTCACATACAATTTATTTTTTTTAATGAAACCGTGTCAAAAACCATATACCCGGTTGTGATTTTCCCCAAACCGGACACGATACGGTTTTTAAAAACCCGTATCGTATACCCGGAAATTCGTATCGTGTACCTGGAAATTCGTGTAATTAAAACAGTATACCGTATCGTATCCGTATATTTAAACCGTATCGTGTATTTTTGCCCAGCCCTAGAATTAAGGGTAAAAGGTGGGAAAAGTAGATTAGTAATTTTTTTAAAAAATGGAAAAACCGAAATGGAAAAAAAGTATAATACATTAAATATAAGCTAAATAAATTAAAGGGGGTAAAATGAACCAAAAATAAAAGGTATGGGGTTAATTTGCACTTACTAGAAGTTATGGGGGGTGAAATACGCATAGGAGTAAACATTTGGGGTTTATTTGCTACTTTCTCCGTTTTTCCATACAAAATGAGTTGATATAATAATAATAACATGATAAAATTTAAAGAGAAAGAGGACGATAAAAGTAAGATAGAGGCAGTATACAGGTGAATAAAATTGGATTTATCTCAGTTGAAATCATCCTGTCATAAAATATTATAGATTTGGTCTCATCCACTTCTTATATATTAGTTTAACAGTTTAATAGTTTGTAAAGAAGGAAGGTGGAAAAAAAAGGTTGGAGGGATAAAGTAGATAACAACCCCTATAATATTAAGAGAGGTAACTTGATTAGAGTATGCATATAAGCATGTCTTCACAATTAACCGTGTTATTATATAATGACATAAAAAAAAGTCAAAATCAATAGTGCGATAATTATCATGGCGATTATGTATCCTTTATAGAATTTTTTTGTACGATTGACTTTTATAGAAATTTTATAATTACTATATTATTTATAACTTTCATTTTCGAATGCATATCAATTTGAAACATATATTAAAGATGATGTACATACATTTTTGGATTGTATTTTTTTACAAGTACATATTTTTCCATATTATACAAATAATTTTCATAATTGTTTTTATATTCAAACTATATCATATTGTAATAAAAATTTAAAGATTATTTATACATTCACATGCAACTTTTTTTTTTGGTGACCAAGGGAACACCTAAACACCCTGCAAGCCCGGGGACAGGGTAAGTCATCAAGGTTACCCTTGATGGCATGTAATAACCGCAGCACTTCTGTGTAGGGGTCGAACTCAGGACCTCTCAATTTGTTGTCATTGCAACGCTTTGAGGCACTCCCGCGCTCCACTACACTCAAGCCACTTTGCACGAGTCCTAAACTAGTTCTGCGTATTAGTATAATACATAAACTCAAAGAATATCACCCCCTTGGATTTATAAATTATCTATATAATCCTTTTTTTCTCAATCAAGCAAAAAATAAGTGAATAATGGAGTTCACAAATATATTCGATCGGGTTACCTACAACGTACTTTTAATATTAAACCTAAAGTGTTCAAAATTATATTTGGAAAGTAAGACCGCATACCTTGCATTGCCTTCCTCTCACGCATATAAATAATGGAGTTCGCAACTCCTCACAACTCATTATATTCAACAAACAAAAGAAAATAAAAAATATAAGAGTCATTATTGTAGTATCGTCGTGTACTCAGAACATATATAATGGCAAAATTGTCGACTAAAATGGGAGTGTTAGTTCTTTTCCTTATTTTCTCAGGTACTATATTTAAATGGACATTTTCTTAACTATACACCACGTATATATGTAATTTATTTCTATCAAAATAGATGAATAACCTTTGAAACATAATCATTTTTTTCTTGTTTATACGTATTGCCTTATTATATATGTTAGTCATATTCAAATTACCATACTTTAACTATTATATATTTTAGGATCACTAAATTACCATACTTTAACGCATAATGATTTCCTCCATATCATTCCACCTTATTTTATTTCTTCACTTTGATCATTTACATAAGATATACTATTTTCAAATTATAATTTAAAATTATTTCATACAACAAATAATGTCGATAGATTTATTTTAATCTTTTATCTTTAATCCTATTTAGATGCAATGATAATTACTCCCTTGGATTTACAGATTCTTTAGTTTTATTAAAATCTCTCATAAAATAAGAAAAACTTAAATAACATGCTAAGTAAAAGGGGAGTAGTTACCATGAAGTTATTATATTAATTTTAAGTCTTTTCGTTAAAAAAATTATTTCTATGATATAACTCAAACTAAGTGTTAATAAAAATTTGCAGCAACGGTATTGGGAGTGTCGGCTGAAAATAGCCATGCAAATGCAAGAATGCTAGACAACATCGGATGCGATCTTTATGAATGTCGTAAGATGTGCATTACAACTAAAAAAGGATTTGGAGTTTGCATTGCAAGTCCTCCTAACTCTGGAAAATATATTTGTTACTGTAATTAAATACAAGTTTGATGCATACATGGCATTCTAGTATTACATGTGTCTAAAGGCCATGTCTACACCGGTTATCTTTATCACGATTATATTTCGTAATTCAAAATTTGAGATAAGCTTTAATGAACATTTGCTTTTTATTAGTTCTACAAGTTATGGCTTTTTTTTTACTATGTTTGTTTTTGTTATGTATTCATGTTAAATATCTCCTCCAAATTTTTTCAAAAAACATTTGTCCATTTATTTTAATTTACTTTAGAGTTAAAGTTAGACTCGACAAACAGATCGGGTCATGTCGGGTTCGTGTTCGTGTCAGAAGTAAACGGGTCATAAACCCTTCATCCCAAGCCCAGCCCAATTAAATCTCGTTTCGTGTTTGTGTTGACTCACTTTCATAAATGAGTCATTAAGCCTCAAATCTAACCCATTAATTTTGTGCCGAGCTCGTGACGTGTTTTCATGTCATGTCTATATATGAAAATTTTAAGCATATTTATATGATGAAGATTTGAGAAAATTAGAAGTAATTTAGTAAATAGGTCATTCGTGTTAGGTTTGTGTTTATAGAGGTCATCCCAAACCCAACCCAATTTGTTCTCGTGTCGTGGTCATGACGACCTACTTATATAAAAGGGGCATTAAGTCTCAACCCAAGCCCGTTACTTTTGTGTTGGGTTCGTGTCGTGTTTTCGTATTTTTTAATTGTCAATCGACTCTAGTTTTAATAGTTGTTAAATTTAACCCAAAAAATTACAATAATTTAATAATGATAACACAATACTAAATGTTGTATTAAGTTAACAAAAAATATACTAGAAAATATATATTACAAGAAAAATAGTAAACATAAAATATATATTCATTGTATCTTTGATATGAAATACTAGCTATTCTCGCAATATGTCAAACACAAACTTATTTATGTTTCCCACACTTTTATCTAGTGGATCATCCTTACTAGGTTTTAAAACAAAGTTTAGATGCACATTATCCAAAATCAAACAAATGAAACTTTACATTGACCCATAGTACAACATATTATCTCTCTTAAGTTAACCACTCTTGATCTAAGCACGGATAAAATAAGGTTCAATTTGGTCTAAGTTCTAATATTTGTTTTATAAGTACAGATTATTATTTGAACATGTTTTTCGAAAACATGATTGATTCGTGGCGCGACAGACATTTATTATGCTCTGATCCTATTCGTAATGTTGAACATGTTATACACGAACTCGCGATCACGTGTCGGGCTGTGGTGCAGAAACAACGGTCGGGCGCGCTTGGAATGGACAAACTTAGAAATATGCATTTGTGGAGTCGCCACAAAAAGTTTTTTGGAAGTTGGAACCGTTCGAATACCTCATGCCATGTCAAGACATAAAGCAATGACATGAACACTAACAACTCGTTACTCTTAGCAATCTATGTCTAGAATGACTCTCGTGAATGCCAATGAACACGGATGTTCACAGAGATCTGGAGTAAGGGGTGAGGGTAAGTATTAGGAAAATCTTTAATCGAACACCTAATCCCGCCCGCCTCGATAGCGGCGTCTACTAATGATTAGGGAAACTATTCTGTACTCGATATGTTGTCGGTTATATGCATTCTATGCAACATCCATGTCTTAATCCTAACATGTGAATTAGACTATGTCGGTGAACATGTATATTAGCATTCAATTAGGTCAAATAGGATTCAGATTGATTACATATGACAAAACAATAAATCATACAATTTACAATTATTGAATAAAATACAATAAATTACAAAAGATTACAACGGATCTCGGGATCTATATCGGAAATATACTCAAAAGGTGAATTTGAATGAAAGAAAATAAAATAGAACAAACATATTAGCATCGATATTAGGGTTAATAGTCGATTAATTAAATAACTAAACTACGTCGAAGCAAATCAGGAAGTTCAGGGACAGAAACCAGCTCGAAACAGGCGCATCAGTGGCTGTGTCCTCTTGAAGAGGCGCACCACTCTTTGCGTCTGTTCCTGAGTTGATTTCTGGCTGTGAAGCTAGAATCGCACTCAGTTAGCGTTCGTTGGTGAATTTACGGTTTATGGCGTATCTACAAGTCGAATTGAAGTGATTTAATTAATTAATCATACTCTAAATTATATCAAAGACGGATCTAGAGACTACATAGGAATAGATCAAACCCTAAAAGACACGATTTTATTTAAAAGACGACAAAAACCCACTTATATTGATTATTAGGGATCTAAGTCAAGACAAACTATCTAAATATGAAATTAGATTAAAAGACGATTTATAAGAAATAAAAAAAACTAATAAAGGTTTTGAAAAGATGACAAAAACCCACTTATATTGGCTTTTGGCTTTTGGCTTTGGCTTTGGCTTTTGGCTTTTGGCTTTTGGCTTTTTGCTTTGGCTTTGGCTTTGTGCTTTGGCTTTGGCTTTTGGCTTTTGGCTTTTGGCTTTTGGCTTTAGCTTTGGCTTTGGCTTTGGCTTTGGCTTTGGCTTGGCGAGAGCCCCCAGTTTGATGTACATGCCTCTTTTACTTGCATTTGATGGCCTTAGTGTTTCTGCTGCTGAATGTTTTCTGTCCCTGCAGGTTAGTCTGAAAACAAAACAGGTTTGCTAGACGACGGTTTTGCCACCATGCTACCGAAAATCACATCACATAGAAATCACAAAAATTACATTTTTGCATGTTGGTGGCCTAAACTGACGCAAAACGAAAGATTGGATTGAAAACGTGGTTTTGTAAAAGAAGAAATGTATATTTGTTGAAAATGTGGAAAGAAAGAGGAGTGAAATGAGTCTCCTGAATAAGTGTGCTCATTTGGCGGCAATGTCGACTTGTGTCTCGAAAAGCAAACCTGACGAGGATTAGGAAATCCGGGATTGATATCATTCTCTAAGCTGTCTTGGCACATGCTCATGCTTGCAATGATGAGAAGTTGAGGATTTCGATGACATGGGGATATCCAAATGTCAAAATACAAAAGCATAGTAATGTTCACTCTTAACTGGCCAGGAGTCGGTTTTATTTCGTGTCGCATGAGCGGCACGTGGGCTACGCGAGGCGCGTTACTTTGTTTGCCGCCTGAGGATTTGAATGAGTTTCGCCCTCTTTGCAGTAACAAGCTCTGTCAATTACGAAAAACTAATACTATAGAAGCAACATACTTTTGTGACCGTATAAGCTTATTGTACATCTATCGAATTCTTAGATGCAAAACGAGGGTGAAAGAAAACAGAATGGAGTAGGAGATTCTATGGTGTTAGAAGACACTGGAGATCTGTGTTATCTCTCTCACTCACCTAGATGAATGAAAGGATCGTCCCGAAAGGGATGGAGACAAAGTAATTGCGAGTCGATTCGTCTGAAATTTGACTGCCTGAGATATTTTGTTTTGTTTGTGGTTTTTGACTGGAGAGACTTTTTTGGTTTTCGACACTTTGTTGGATTGACTGGATTTGTTTGTTTGATTTTAACTTGTTTGATTAGATTTTTTCTTCTCTTTATTTTTTAGATTAGGATTTATTCGACTTTTGTTTGTCTTGTCTCGTGAATTTTTGAATATTTGAAACTTTTGATTTGGGGTTGTTGGGATTTTTTTTTGTTTGAATTTGTGAGAGTTTAGGCACGATTGCACTAAAAAATTGTTTTGATCCTCCGGTGGGAGTATCAAAATGTTTGTCATAGGAAGCAATTTTTGGTAGTTATATAGGAACTGACAAATCGGGTAGAAAGATGGGTTCTCCAAACCTAAAGGTCACCTAGAGACACGGCGATCAAGGAACTTCCACACCACAACATATGGATAAGGTGGTAAATGCACGCCCTCGTTAAGGCTTATTCTAAGAGATCGAGTGATCTACACTGAAGAGATACGACCTAAAGTATTTCAAGTCTATTTCACTAGTTAAGGGTAAAAAGTATAACAAATGACTAACAAAAAGTACATGTGCTCATTCATAACTAGAATGGTCCTATTTATAAATAAATGTTAAAATAGTGAATGCAAACGGCTGCTGGGACATACCCCAAGCTATGTTACTATTTGAAACTAAGCTAGAGGGATGGAGATCACAGCATGATGAGACTCTCTAGGGACTTCAAACTCAGACTTCGACTCCGTCTCCGATTCTGATTTGAATTTCTTGTCTTCTGGTTCTCTCTTGAACATCTCTTTTTCACTTTCTAACACATGGATATCTGCTTCGACTGGGGAGATGAGGTATGAACAATCCGAGGTGGATTCTTCATCTGTAATCATTAGAATTTCAAGAGGACTGTTAGGCTTTCTTCCAGGAGGGATGGGTAGACGACCATCCTCAATCATATTTTGAATGACATGTTTCAACTTGTAGCATTTCTCTGTATCGTGTCCTTTGCCTCTATGATATTCGCAGTATGCGTTCTCGTCCCAGTTTCTGGATTTCTTTTCTGGATTAAGAGTAGGACCTATGGGTTGAATATGCCTTGTTGTATCAACCTTTTCAAGGTGTTGGAATATGTGTCACCAAGGTTGGTAAAATTAATTTGACGGTTGTTCTTCTTGGAAGATTCGGCAGGGTTGACTTCATCAGGTTTGTTGGTGGAGCAAGAAGAACAACCCGTTGCGCCTTGATATTTGCGACCTAACGTTTTGGTCAGGAGTCCCTTCTGGATGTCGTCTTCGATACTGGTCCCTAACACGGTTAAGTCTTTGAAAAACTTTATGTTTTGATATCTGAGATAATTTGCATAAATAGGTGTTAAATCGTCCATGAATCTTTCTACTGAAAGTCCATAGACCTTAATTAGACTTTTCTAATTAGTTGCTAAATTACTTGTTAATTTAGTATTTAATGATCTATGTAACATGCATGCAAATATAAAGACATTTATATAAAAGAAGAAATTTCCTCACAGTGATATGGAAATAATATGGGCACAACAAGAACACCTTCTTGTTGTTCTTGAACTAATAATATGGATGAACAAGAAATCTCCAAACTAAAAGACCTCCTTCAAGTTGCACCAAGATGAACCCAAATAATCTACCCTTATTATTAACTAGATAATAAGATAGATATTGTACTACTAATATTATGGCTATATTACTACACTAGTAATACTTAGTAAATATTAGTATTTGAGAGTTTTTAGAGAGAAGATGAGTTTTGAGAGAAGTAAGGAAAACAAGCATGAATGAACAAATAAAATGATCAACCATATTGCCCTTTTATAGGAAATATGGCCGGTCCATATGAGCATCACAAGGCTCTCATTTTGCTTATTTTAATCACATGCATTAGGGTGGAGTGTTGTAGTATAAGTGATGATTGTATCCTACTTGTTATGTCACTTTCAATTGGTAACTAAAGAGTGTTAACAAGAACAACAATCATCACCATGTAACTACAATATAATCGGCCATTATGGCCTAGTTTGATCCATATTGATTTTTGATATTTGTCTCACAAATACTTATTGATCATATGGTTAATTATCTTGTATAATTAAGTGTTAATTTGATCATATAACAATTATATGACTCAATTAAATAAATAATATGTACTTAACATTGTAAGTAATATTTTACCATTATATCAATATATAATGGGTCCCACAATGCTTAGTTAATTTATTTTACAACTCCTTGTAAATATAATTAACTAATTACCTCTATCTCAAAACCTCAACTAATTTAGTAAATTTAACGATTAATTACTAAGTTAAATCTTATTTAATCGTATTAAAATAAGATATAAATTTATTAGTCAATTATCGAATAATTGAAAAATAAGTTTAATCGAATTTGAGTTCTTAAATCAATTTCTAACAATTAACTCTCGACATATCGAATATATGTAATGTACTAATTAACTGTATCGTATACAAATAATTAGTTACTATTTGGATTTCATCCTTTAGGTGTGACCGAAAGGGATCAGTTGATCACCGCCGTCAAACGACAATAACGTCAAACTCTAGTCAGCCAACCGTTATTGATTTACGTTAATCAACTGACTAATCATATATATAGTCAATAAATATCCCAATTATATTCCTTAATAAGATTTATTATGTGGCGCACTATTGTGGAGGACACCTACTCCAACATCTACAAGAGTAGCTTCATCTGAATGATTGATAAGTTGTGTGCTAGTTTTCCTTCACTTACTTAGGAAGTCAGTGAAGCCTTCTTTCTCATTTTGGGTAAGAACCTCTAGATTACGTTTATTAACTTGGGTTTCAGCATTATCTAAGTATTGTTAAATGAACTCAACTGCAGCATCATCCCAGGTTGTTATCTTCTTGTGATTTAGAGAGTAGAACCACTGCTTAGGAATGGTGTCGAGAGATGGAGGAAAGATCCTTAGGAACATCTCAGGTTTGATGCCTTTGATAGACATATAATTTTTGAAAGAACGAATGTGATTCAAAGGGTTCTCATGCCCGTTGAACTTCGGGATGTCAGTCATGTTGAAGTTGGTTGGCAATTGCGCGTCCACCGCTTCATACTTGCGATTATTCTCCTCATAAGTGTCATCCCCCTTAAGGTACATTAGTTGCTCCTCTAACTATTGGAGGCGCTTTTCAGCTTCGGTAGGAACCGGCTTGGGATTGACTTCTGGTTGTCTCACAAAAAGTGGAAAGTCACCATGCACACTTTGAGGAATGTACGAAGGAGGAAGCCTAGTTTCTATGGCAACAATTCGATCTTCAATGGCATTGAGGCGAGCATACGTTTGGTCTTGACTTGCTTGGAGATGGATTGGCGCAACTAGGATTTGATCATTACCATTCTGGTTTGGTGCACAAATATTTACTTGACTAGCTCTTGACATCTTGGAAGCTAAGGCAAGAGGCCGACGACGAATCAGAACACGATCAACCATTCTAGCACACTTACTCGAAAAGACTCGAATCTGTGAAGTGGGAGTGTGCCACTGTGTTAAGTGAGTTAGTTTTTCAAAAGAGGATAAAAGCTTGAAAAGTTTGTCCTAGGAAATCGTACTGTGGTTGTAGGAGTGTTGACTCGAAGTGGAGAAGATGATCTTTTTTTTACTAGATACTTGGGCATAGTTTTGACTCATTTTGCGCAACTTTAGGCGACTTTGGAAAATCTTTTACAATTTTGAAAAGGATTTTATTTTTGAAAAAGTTGTCATGGTTTTATTTACAAAATGGTGATCATGTATGGTTATACACATTTATACATGCATAATAACGGTATGATGAGTGCATTTAAAATGGTTTTGGCTTAAAGGGTGGGTTGTAATACCAAGCAAGCAAACCCAGGGTCTGTGGAGAGGTCCGCGCCAAACATGAGTAAGGTCGATTCCTGGTCCATTTCCTCGAGTAGTGAAAGCTCTTGATGCTAACATGAGTACGCACCATGGTATGGTTGACGTCAATCGCTATCCATCCTTAGGCCCATATAAGAATTTGGACCGTCCAGACAGGACGATTGGTCGAAACGGGTTGAGTTTAGCCTCGGAAGGCCGAATAAAATGACCTAAGAAGGTCAAGTAATGAAAACCGACAACTGTCTCTTACATACTATTCCCTAACCTTTTTCATGTATCACTCTGGGTAAACGTAAGTGTATTATCCCAGTGGAGTCACCAAACTCTGATACACGGACTCACGATCACGTGCCGGGCTGTGGTACGGAAACCACGGTCGTGCGCGCTTGGAATGGACAAACGTAAAAATACACATTTGTGGAGTCGCCACAAAAATTTTTTTGGAAGTTGGAACCGTTCGAATACCTCATGCCATGTCAAGACATAAAGCAATGACATGAACACTAACAACTCGTTACTCTTAGCAATCTATGTCTAGAATGACTCTCGTGAATGCCAATGAACACGGATGTTCACAGAGATCTGGAGTAAGGGGTGAGGGTAAGTATTAGGAAAATCTTTAATCGAACACCTAATCCCGCCCGCCTCGATAGCGGCCTCTACTAATGATTAGGGAAACTATTATGTACTCGATATGTTGTCGGTTATATGCATTCTATGCAACATCCATGTCTTAATCCTAACATGTGAATTAGACTATGTCGGTGAACATGTATATTAGCATTCAATTAGGTCAAATAGGATTCAGATTGATTACATATGACAAAACAATAAATCATACAATTTACAATCATTGAATAAAATACAATAAATTACAAAAGATTACAACGGATCTCGGGATCCATGTCGGAAATATACTTAAAAAGTGAATTTGAATGAAAGAGAATAAATTAGAACAAACAGATTAGCAGCGATATTAGGGTTAATAGTCGATTAATTACATAACTAAACTATGTCAAAGCAAATCAGGAAGTTCAAGGACAGAAACCAGCTCGGAACAGGCGCATCATTGGTTGCGTCCTCTGGAAGAGGTGCACCACTCTGTGCGTCTATTCCTGAGTTGATTTCTGGCTATGAAGCCAGAATCGCACTCAGTTAGTGTTCGTTAGTGAATTTAAAGTTAATAACGTATCTACAAATCGAATTGAAGTAATTTAATTGATTAATCATACTCTAAATTATATCAAAGACGGATCTAGAGACTAGATAAGAATAGATTTAACCCTAAAAGACACGATTTGATTAAAAAGATTACAAAAACCCACTAATCACTAGTAGAAAAATGACATTAGGCAAGTAGAAAAGGCTACGGTCACTAAAAATAATCATAGCCTAATAGAAAAGGCTACGGTCATTATAAAGACGTGTAGCCAAATATATAGATAAAAAACAAAAGACTATGGTTCATCTATAAAACCGTAGCCAAAAGTATTGTATATACACTAAATGCAACGGTTCTTTTATCAACCGTAGCCTTTGGTAATAAAACAAGGCCATCCCAATTAATCCCTTATCTTACAATAATATAAAAAGGCTTGTTGAGCCTCCATTGAAGTGACATGTGTCACCTCTCATTTTCTTGCCACATAACCTCTATAATTAATAAAATATAACGAGAAACTTATATAATGATGCAGTTTCATTTTCTCTTGCCTTTTTGTATACCTTGACACAATAAAAAAAATTGAAATTAAATATCTCAGTTGATACCTATTATTACATCTTCATTACCAACTCTTTGTAATTATCGCCTTATAAATAACTATAAGGAATTTCAAGCCCCCATCATCTCTCTCATTTTGACTGCTTTATTTGTTTACTAAATTATTTTCACTCCATTATTATTACTTTGCAATTAAACACTCTTTTCATTTCCCTTTAACCTAACTTATTTTACAAGTCCTTATTTACAACACATTTTTTATACTTATCAATACACTCCAAATTCAACTTTTCTTTTTATCCTAGGATGATAAATTGTGTCTCATGCCAACAATTGACAAGTACGTAGTATATTTATAATTTTTTTTACGCTATTAGTTTTTTAGTTTTTGTCTTGTGCAGTCTTCATCTCATTATCTCATTTTTGTATTTAATGCTTATTTGTTTTGGTTTGGTATAATAATAAATATGTACATTTGGAATATTTGATTTGCATTTTAGAATGACAACATAGACTTTCATATCCACGTATAAAATATGGTAAGTAACAACAACTACACTTTTTTTTTTAGAAGTTACTATGCACTATGGTGGGATTGATTCTAATTTATGTATTTCTTTGATGTAATAATGAATGAGTCTGATGTAGTGTTACTGTCAATAAAAATAGTATAAAAAAATCGTAAAAATCTATATTTGAGTCTGACTATGGTCTATAATTGAGCTTGATAAGGAGTTTTTTTTTCACTTTTTTTATGTACGATATCGTATACATACAAATAAAATACTAAATTTCTTCTTCACGATCCTTAATATAAGCTTATGGACTTCACATCGACGTTGCTTAATATGTTTAGCACTAATACAAAGTGAATGATTCAAGCTAATTACGAAGGGTACCTACGATTTCCACCACAAATGCCATGTACAAAAAAAAGTCCCGTGATTTTCACGGGCAACATAACTAGTTCCCCCTTAAATCCTTAATTACCTGACGACCTTACTAGTGATTATTAGGGATCTAAGTCAAGAAAAACTATCTAAATATGAAATTAGATTAAAAGACGATTTATAAGAAATAATAAAAAACTAGTAAAGGTTTTGAAAAGATTTGAGCCTAAGTCCGACATTGATACAAAATACAAAATAAAAGATGGGATTAAACACCCTCATACTTACATGTTTGACAAAGAAGAGATAAACTAAGTTCACGTTTTAGCGATAGCGCAACTCGCATGTAAATAAAGAAAGTACCCTCGTAAGAAGATCGATTGATTAATGATTGATTATTGTTGAGTTGGTCAAATTGGTAAGTCTATGCCAGAATGAGACGGGTACCTAGAAGGATCTGAGCTTATGTGGTCGATTGATCAAGCACGTAGTTGTCGATATGCTTAGAGCAAGGTCTAGAATGCAAAGGGAGAAAATAAGGGCGGACACTCGCGTGCTTTAAAAGTGACACGAACCTCTCCTTTTATAGGGAAAAATAGTGAGAGTTTTGGAATAACTCGAACACGGAAATAAATCTAGAAAATATTCCAAAAACAGGAAAAACAAGCTGGGAAAGAGGAGCAGCAGGCACTGCAACTCTTGGAAGAGGCGCAGCACCTTCTGCGTCATTTCCCAAACAATTTCCTACTTTGAAAGAAAGATTTCCTCGTTTCTTTTATGAAATTGCGGTTGATCTCGAATTCCTTCTAAATAAAATACGGATATATTTTACCAAAAATATAAGTTTTGAAATATTAAAATATCCGGAATATTCTCGAGCGTTCAGACTCGGTTTACAGAAAATGAAGCGGTTTTCGACCTGGACTCCAAATAAACTCTAATGACTGTCAAAACAACTGTATCGGCACGTATATGACGACCAAGGGGTAAACACAAGTATTTGAGCTATCACTTGGCGATAAACTTATAAACTGTCATACATCGTTTCGCATACCAAACATGCGGCCTAATCATTACTGTGTGGTTGTCGGAAGGTGTAGAACTGAGGTATCTACATAACCATGTGAAATAACACCTCATTTTTATAGATGAGACACGTTATGTTTCAACCCTTAGCTCTTCTACGTTGGTCCCATCTTGACATGTTTATGTTCATGATGTATACATCTTTCTTAAACAAAAGTTTGTGACATGACATATTTAAACCTCGCACCATGACATGACATCACTAGGTTTGATGTACTATGAAATATTTTGTAGGGTTATATAAATTTTTCAAGGAAAAATGATAAAACTTATATTCTACATTGTTTTGATAAAAGAAGGTTGGTCGTTTGTGTAAATGCGCGGAGAAAATATAAAATTAAAAATTTGTTTGTATGGAATAATTTAAACTGGTGTGCACGGTAGTATTTTTTTTTTTAAAAAAAAAAAAGAACAAGACATGCATTTAGAGGCTATATATTATAATGAACTGGAGACTATCTAGTTCTGTTCTACCCATAACAGAATCTAATATGGGTTGAATGCTGAGTTACTGGAAGCTTTCGCCATGGACATCAGCTTTATTTTAGTAGAACATTTAGCACCAACGACTCTCAACATCCCCCTCAAGTGAGACTTGGGGGAGAATCAACAACTCCCAAGTTGGATAAAAAAAATGTAAGTGTTGTTGGTCACCAAAAACCTTGGATAAAACATATGCAATTTCCGAAATACTATGAATACTTACGGTAAGAATAACACTTTCATGAGTAAGATCTCGAATATAATGACTATCAAATTAAGATATTTGGTTCGCTGTTGGAACATCGGATATGCTAAAATGTGATAGACCACTTGGCCATGGCAATGTAATTTAATTAGGAAAATAATTTATTTGGAGTATCAACTCATTGAGAAATTCATTTGTCTAATATATTCACTTGATGTTTTGGTTCATACCATGATATTTAGAGTTAGCAGATGATTTACTCAATGTGGCTTTGATATAAGGTTATTTTACCCTATTTTTGAACCTTTATTTATCCCATTTTGCTTTCTTTGGATGTTTCCTAAGAGAGATTTCTATATGCATTATCTTCCTCTAACTCTTTTCTCGATTTTATCTTAGTTTTGTAAGTAAATCATCACTTGATGCGGTTTCTGCCTCGTTTTGTGTGACCCAGAGGGTGATAAGCTACATGGAGGGCCCACGGCATATCCTAGACTGCCTCATCCACCTTTGAGGCCCTTCTTGGCGTGCCGAAGCCATCCTGAGTCAAGGCAAGCGCCAAATCGAGAAGAGCGAAGAAGAATTACTAGTTTCCATGTGGTGAAACTTTGGTCACTAGAAGGAAATAAGTATCTCCCCTTTTTCCAATGACAGCACGCTAGTGACACTGCTTTTTACGAGCGTGACACCCCTGTCGCGGTCGTGACAGGGGTTGAGGCCCAACCTTCAAGAGCGTGACTCGCCTGTCACGCTCGGGACACTACCAAGGCCCATTATTTTTCTTAGGCTCGTCTCTCCTCTTTTGTAAACCTATATATACCCCTATTATGTAATTATAGGGCACGAAACCCTAGACTTCTATTAGAGATATTAGATTATATTAGTCCTTTAATTAATTAGTTTAATCCTTCTTCAAATTCCTCCTTTATTAGTTATAGATCTAGTCTTGTAATCGGGTTTTCTTGAGTTTATATGGAAGATTGGTGACAACGTTTTCTCCTTTATTCAAGATTTTGTATTTATTTATGGTAGTCTCATTTCCTAATTAGTTGGTAACTTTGTTAATCTTTTTCATTTACTTGTTATTCCTTATTTTATCTCACTACTTGCTTGTTTTTTTATTATGTGTTTTCTTAATTTCTCATCTTATTCCTCCATATTTCTCATGTTAAGTAGTGAGTAGTGGCTTTGCTAGGGTTACTTGACTAATAGTTGCCCTAGTCACCCATATGAACCCAATTGACCCCAGACCTCTTTATTTGATATTTATTCGTCTTAGATTAGTTATATTTCTAATTCTTGCATTTATATTATGTTTTAGTTTAGTCATAACCCAATTAATAAGACTAATGCGTTTTTCAAAGGAGTACTCAGGGCAGTGACGGAGGATATCCTGCTCATTTTTGAGTTTACAGAAGGTCAGCTACCTTTTATCTATCTGGGCATACCTATTACTGTAGGGAGACTTGAAAAACAAGACTGTAGCATCTTGGTTGATAAATTGGTAAGAAGAATTACTGGATTTGGTTCTAGGAAACTATCTTATCAAGGTAGATTGGTTTTGATTAACTTTGTACTAACCTTTATCTACTCTTACTGGGCTAATATCTTTGTTATACCCAAGAATGTGCTGAAAAGGGTGAATAGTATTTGTAGGAATTACCTGTGGGATGGCAGAATTGATTATCTAAGATCCCCTTTGGTGATTTGGGATAATGTTCGTGTTCCTAAAGTAGAAGATGGTCTTGGGATAAGAAGTAGTCTTACCTGGACATTGCTGCTGTAGGAAAACCAGTGTGGTGGATTTATACTAAACAAGACCGACTATGGGCCAAATGGATTCACCATCTGAAATATGGGCCAAAAGGGGTAGTCTGGAATGATTATAATTTGAAACTTTATACTAGTTTGAGCTGGAAAATTATTTGCAGGTGTAGGGATAAATTGAGGAATGGTTATGAGGTTGAAAACTGGGTTTTTGGAGTCAATGATTACACTCCCAGCAAGGGGTATGAGTTCCTGAGAGTTAAACCGTAGGAGGTTCCTTGGCACAAGTATACATTTAGTTCACGGTCAAGGCCCAAGCATAGGTTTATCTGTTGGCTAATCATCAAAGACGCTTTTCAGGTTAAAGCTAGATTACACAATTTGGGAATCTGCAGTGATGATCTATGCATTATCTGTGGTGTGGGAATTTAAACTCACGCCCATTTATTCCAAGATTGTCCATACAGTAGAAGACTAATTGAAGGAATGGTTGAGCTACGTTATCTGCAAGTGCCTCATGTTAATGTTCTTTCCTGGATAAATTTCGGGTTGTTCTCCAGGATGCAAAAAAGGTCTTGAATTGTGCTTTTATGGCAGTTTGGTACTAGATTTGGATGTGTAGGAACTAGACTAGACTGGATGAATTCTTGTTTAGAACTAAAAAAAATTTGGAGCAAGTGAAGAAGATGGTGCAAATGAGGATCAAAGCTAGAAAATAGTCAGCCTTACATAGACTTGATGGAATGCGGTTGTATAGCTTAGGTCTCATGAAATAAGGGCCCTTTTGCCCTTATTGTAATACTCCATGCGTGGGGAGCCCCTGAAGAGGTCCATTGATAGGTTTAAAATTTGACTAGCGCTTAAAGGGATTGAAAGTACTACTCAAATCAACAAAGTGCACTTTCTTTTCTTGTTATTCATGCAAAAGAACTCAAAAGTTAAGCGTGCTTGACCTAGAATAGTATTAGGATGGGTGACCTCTTGGGAAGGTTTATGGGATGCGAATGAATGAGGACAAACATGTGCTGGAAAGGACTTGTGTTGATCTGTGGGCCATGTACGTGAAAGTCCATAGACCTTAATTAGACTCCTCTAATTAGTTACTAAATTACTTGTTAATTTAGTATTTAATGATCTATGTAACATACATGGAAATATAAAGACATTTATATAAAAGAAGAAATTTCCTCACATTGATATGGAAATAAAATGGGCACAACAAGAACTCCTTCTTGTTGTTCTTGAGCTATAAGTATGGATGAACAAGAATAATCTCCAAACTAGAAGACCTCCTTCAAGTTGCACCAAGATGATACCAAATAATCTACCCTTATTATTAACTAGATAATAAGATAGATATTATGCTACTAATATTAGTATATATTACTACACTAGTAATACTTAGGAAATATTAGTATTATGAGAGTTTTAGTTAGAGGATGAGTTTTAGAGAGAAGTGTGAATTAAGCACAAATGAAGTAGTGAAAAAATGAACAACTATTGTTCATTATAAAGCCACTATGGCAGGACCATACCATGCAAATATGGCCTCTTATTTTGTTAATTTATTCACATGCAATAAGGTGGAGTGTAGGAAAAATTAGAATGATTAAAGTATGTAGGTTAATGTCACAATCAAAAGAAGAATTGTGTAAGAAGAAAAGAACAAAATCATTTCTTCCTACACATGGCATAACCGGCCACATGTGGCTTATTATGGTCCATTTTGATTTTGATATTTGTCCCACAAATACTTATTAATCATAGGCTTAATTATCTTGTATAATTAATTGTTAATTTGATCATATAACAATTATATGACACAAATAAATAAATAATATGTACTTAATATTTTAAGTAATATTATACCATTATATCAATATATAATGGGTCCCACAATGCTTAGCTAATTTATTTTACAACTCCTTGTATATATAATTAACTAATTACCTCTATCTCAAAACCTCAACTAATTTAGTAATTTAACGATTAATTACTAAGTTAAATCTTATTTAATTATATTAAAATAAGATACAAATTTATTAGTCAATTATCGCATAATTGAAAAATAAACTTAATCGAATTTGAGTTCTTAACTCAATTTTTAACAATTAACTCTCGTACATATCAAATATAAGTAATGGACTAATCAACTGTATCATATACAAATAATTAGCTACTATTTGGATTTCATCCTATAGGTGTGACCGAAAGGGATCAGTTGATCACCGCCGTCATACGACAATAACGTCAAACTCTAATCAGCCAACCGTTATTGATTTACGTTAATCAACTGACTAATCATATATATATAGTCAATAAATATCCCAATTATATTCCTTAATGAGATTTATTATGTGGCGCACTATTGTGGAGGACACCTACTCCAACAATCTCCCACTTGTCTGACACAAGTGTGTGTCACCGATTCTCTTGTCTCTTTATCACATCTCCCACTCAACGCAAGGTGTCTTTCAGGTCGCACTTGCGATTGACAATATCTAGAGTGGTTTTCTCGATAGGGAGAGTAACTGTCTGACCGGAAAATCTACCATAGATCTCTTTCCGAGCGTGGCCACGCATTTACAGTAACTTCTCCTCGAGTGGCCTAAAGATGTTTTTACCAACGTGGGTGGACAATTCCTGTTGATCCATCTACTCTGTATGATGCAGATCACCATGATCCAGAAGAAGTCCATCGGCCTCCTTTTACGGCACGACCTAGAACATCAACCAAAACAAATCGGAAACTGCACCGACTCAGATAGACAGTCGCCAGTCAAAAGAATCGACTCATAGGAATAAGATTGAAGACCCTGCCATGGCCAGGCATCAAATAATTGATTTAAGGGTCTCTACAAATGTCATTGTCCGACAGAGTGTCATATAGTCTGTCTATGTAAACGACCAGTCATCTCCATGACCCCATGGTGTTGAACCAACCATTGATCGACTTACAATCTAGTCACTTCGAGACGTCACCTCATTGAGTGACTAGGGACAAAATACTAAGTTCGTCATATTCACTTGAATAGGGTCCAATCTTGTCTCACAATCTATTCGGATAAACAAAGTATTAAATTTAGTCAAACTAAATAAAAGAGTTTATAACAAAACTTGAAAAATGAATGCAATTATCATATATGAAATAATTAATACAACATTCAATTATTCCATATTACACAATCTAAAGGAATTCTGGTACACGTCTCAATCCTATTGTGACGACATGACCATCATGCTTAGCCTTTGATGGAGGCTTGGTTAAAGGATCAGCAATGTTGTCATCTGTCCCAACCTTACAAATGTCAATTTCCTTTATGTCCACGTAATCTCTAATTACATGATATTTCCTAAGTACATGTATAGACTTGTAAATAGACTTGGGCTCTTTTGCTTGAAAAATAGCCCCACTGTTATCACAATAAATCGTGATAGGATCTTTGGCAGTAGGGACTAGGGACTACTGTGAGTCCTTTTAAAAATTGTTGAATCCACACAGCTTCCTTTGCAGCTTCAGACGCTGCAAGGTACTCTGCTTTTATTGTAGAATCCGCTGTAACGCTTTGCTTGAAACTCTTCCAGCAAACATCTCCTCCATTCATCATATAAACGTAGCCGGATTGGGATTTCATATCATCCCTATCTGTTTGGAAACTGGCATCTGTGTAACCTTTTACACGTAATAGTCTCGCCTCCAAACACTAAGAACGAATCCTTGGTCCTTATCAAGTACTTAAGGATGTTCTTTACGGCTATCTAGTGACTCTCACCTGGATTTGCTTGGTAACGACTTGTCATGCTCAAAGCATATGCAACATCGGGACGAGTGCACATCACAGCATACATGATTGATCCAACAGAAGATGCGTAAGGGATCCATTTCATGCGTTTAATCTCCTCGGGTTTGGTAGGGCACTCTGACTTGCTAAAAAAGATCCCACTTCCCATAGGAAGAAAGCCTCTCTTAGAGTTTTTCATGTTGAAACGATCAAGAATTTTATCAATATAAGTTTATTGACTTAATGCTAGTATCCTTTTAGATCTATCCCTATAGATCCGGATACCTAAGATGCGTTGGGCTTCTCCTAAGTCATTCATTTGGAAATGAATCCCTAGCCACTCCTTCACAGAAGTGAGCATTGGAATATCATTCCCAATGAGTAGTATGTCATCTACATACAAGACTAGAAAAGTTACTTTATTCCCACTAAACTTCATGTATAAACATGGTTCCTCGACACTTCGAGTGAAACCATTTTGTTTAATTACATGATCGAAACGATGATTCCAACTCCTGGATGCTTGTTTAAGACTATAGATGGATCTCTTAAGTTTGCATACCTTCTTAGGGTTTGATGGATCCACAAAACCTTCAGATTGTGTCATGTACACTTCCTCTTCTAGAATCTCATTCAAGAAGGCGGTTTTGACATCCATTTGCCAAATCTCATAATTATGAAATGCGGCAACCGCTAAGATAATCCTTATGGATCAAAGCATGGCGACTGGGGCGAAGGTTTCGTCATAGTGAAGACCATGAACTTGTGTGAAACCTTTTGCCACCAATCTAGCTTTGTAAACATCATTATGTTTATCTATGCCACTTTTGATCTTATAGATCCACTACAAAATAAAGTTCGTTTTGCGACGGACTCTTCCGTCGCTAGATAGGGAATTTCCGTCGCTAAAGACTGATTTGCGACGGATTTGCGACGGATAGTGTTCGTCGCTTATTTTCGTCGCAAACAGTGGTAATTGCGACGGATTAGTCCGTCGCACATTTTTGCGACGGAAAGTCACGTTTTGCGACGGATACTCCGTCGCAAAAATTGACTGACTTGAATTGGGGTCTCACATAAAGTCAACAGTTGCGACGGAATTTCCGTCGCAAAGTTTTGACTTTCCGTCGCAACGGTTGACTGAATGTTTGACTTGACTGCCACCTGTTCAGCAAAGTCAAACATAAAGTCAACAGTTGCGACGGAATTTCCGTCGCAACATTTTGACTTTCCGTCGCAAAGATTGACTTTGTGTTTGACTTGGCTGTAAGTCAGTCAATGTTTACGACGGAGTTTCCGTCGCAATAAAGCCTGTATTTTCCAGGACCTGGCTTTTTTCTGCATCCCCTTTATACGCGTTAAAACGACAAAAAACCTGCAAATTACAGAAGTTTTCCAGCAGTTACGCGTCCAACAAAGTTACTAATGTAACACAAAACCGAACAAAGTTTTGATTTTATATCATAAAAGTAATTAAAGTCTTACAAATAAAAGGTTCAAAGTACCAAATAGTTAACTAATCACTCAAGTCGGTGGAGTGATTGGAGGGAAAGGAGGGAAAGGGGTGAATGGGTTGGACCTAGCATTATCGCCCCTATCATCATCAAAGTCGTCTCGACCCTGGTTAGGACCTCCAGTTCTGCAGTTTTGAGTAGAATTTCTTGCAACCTGACTCAAGTACTCTTCTATAGCTGCAATCCTTTGAGCCTGCTCGTCGCGCTCTTGTCTAAGTGCAGCATTCTCCTTTGACAGCTTAGTAGCCAAACTTGGGTTGCCCTGAGTCGGGTTTGAGGTAGCAACAGGGTGCCTATGATGGTCAAACAAATACTTCGCCGCTGGTCCCAATCCGTAGCATCTTCCTTTCTCGTCAAATCCAGTCTCCTCATAATAGATCTCATTATCGTCGATGTTTTCGACTCCTTGAGTTTGAAGCTCAGACTTCTTTGATATGATCTTATTCTGCATCACAAACAAGTTCAGAATTAGTAATTGTCATTTAAATTAAGTAGTTAATGTAATTAAATATATAAATGACAAATTAAACATAAATCACTTAACAAAAAAATGCATAACTTACATAGAGTTGAGCTGGTTTTTTTGATAACCATCCACGGAACGGGTGCTTATTTGTCTTCTCTAAGACTTGCACCGCATTTGGGATACCAGTTGAAGATTTATCGACCTACAATTTAAATACTTGTTAGTATAACATATATATAAGTATTAAATTATAATTAGATAAATAAATAAAAAATGAAAGAAGATTTAGATTTACCATTTCGTCCATGATTCTCAAGGTGTTTTTTCTACCCATAATGTGAGTAGGCAACGCCTTTCCCTTCTCTTCACATCCCGATCTACGATTAGCCGCGCCTGATTGAGATCTCACAACGAAACCAGGATCTTCGACAAGGCCTATTCTTAAGCTTTCTAAACAAGTCCAAAGGAATCCAACTCGGCCTGTGCTCCTCGTCTTTCTGCGAGGCTCGGTAGATCATATGACGTAAACGGGTCTTCATGGCGTCTTCCCAAGATTTCCTTACCATATCTGTATGGCGAGGATCGAAAGAAACCTTTTGCTGTCATGATTAAAAACATAAAGTTAGGAAAATATTAAGTGAATAAATAAAAAAATAAAAATTCAATAACAAAGATAAATTGAGAAAAACAAATTTAAATAGATATAATTATAATATTTTAAATAATTATACCTCAAACCAGTTCCACCAAGACGACCGCAAATTATTTGACGCCTCTTTCCAACATGGCGCATGCTCCTTGTACCCGCAGATTATGGTCTCCGAGATCAGTTTAACCACATCTGCGTCACTGAACCTGAAATTAATAATCATAGTTAAATACATACATTATATATAAATATTATGATTTTTGAATAATCATAATTATGATTAAACAATTAAAGTAAAAGTGAACTAGTCTTACCATACACCTGTTTCCTCATCCGG
Organism: Heliosperma pusillum; assembly: GCA_022085475.1. Lineage (NCBI taxonomy): Eukaryota > Viridiplantae > Streptophyta > Magnoliopsida > Caryophyllales > Caryophyllaceae > Heliosperma > Heliosperma pusillum. Next base: position 51,214 of record JAIUZE010000295.1, on the reverse strand, counting down.
ATCGAGGCGGACTCTGCGAGTAGTAGTATCCACCTGTGGCGGTGGCACGTTCCTGTCATTCACTTGTTCATTCTCATCCTCCTGCCCTCTGTTTCCTACATTACTAGTACTACCTCTTCTTCGTCCTCCCGCCATATAGAGAAAAACTAAACTATTCAAAGTTGTCATGAATTAACAAACATGTATGTACAATTAAATGACAAGAAACTATATATTGGTATTAATAAATAATAAAAACTATAAATTGTTTTACAAACGACCACACATATAGAAAAAGTAGTTTCAACTAATATAAGAATTAGAAATAATCTTATTCATCATCACTACTTAAATATTGGTTTTCGGAAATGTTGTATTTAAAAAGGGAGTCTATAAAATCTTCTTCTTCCTCTTTATCTTCCTCTTTATCTTCCTCTTTATCTTCTGCTCCGTCTTCCTTCCGCTTCTGCTCATCCTCCTTCTCCTCCTCTTCTACCTTCTCCTCATTATTGTCCTCTACTTGAGCTTCTTCTTCCTCCTCCTCTATAATTTCATTATCATCTGCCACTTCAATTATTGATAGTAGTGTCTCACTACTAATAACATCTTCTTGAAACGCAGATTCGACAATAGGTGCATCAACATGCGATCTGGCTTTAGTTTTGAATACTGCTGACCACTTATCTTTATCTCTTTTGATATTTGGATATGAAGTATAATAAACTTGTTCAACTTGATAAGCCAACACAAATGGATCATATTTCGGAAATTTTCTGCTTCGATTAACATCCACAAGTTTATAATCCTTATGTATTTGCATTCCTTTTTCAGAATTATCTATCCAATCACATTTGAATAAAATAACATTATATGTGCTTTTTTCGCCTGTGTACGACAATTCAACAACTTCGTTGAGTGTTCCATAGTAGTCAGCTCCCTCAGTCGAACTTACACATACTCCATTATTAAGTGTAGATTTTTCCAAATCTAACCCATCTTTGAAAGTTAATGAAATAACGTTTCCATGTTCGCACCCTTTTCGAAGGACCTTGTGCTAAGGCTATGAGAACTGGATCTTTTAAGTTGTTTACCTATCATTGTTAAATTATTAACAAATTATAATACCTTCAGGTATTAAAAAAAAATTGAAAAAAAAGAGTAATCTGGTGTTAGTATGTACTCCCTCTATTCAATTCCAAACACAACATTTCTCTTTTACACGTTTGCCAATGCACGAATTGTAACTTAAATATCTTGAGTTTTACATTATAAAAAAATATAAAAATTTGATATTCTTATTGTACTTATAAATGCGAATCAAACAAGATCTCACATGACCATATTTTATCTTACATATTGTAAGAAATCGTAAAGATTTTCTTCATTCATGAATAGTGTCAAAAAAAGAAATGTTGTATTTGGACTTGAATGGAGGGAGTAGTATGTACTTACTTGTCCTCTAAACCATTGGGGAAATCTTGTGTCAAATTTGTTCCAAATATCCTCGGCTGTGAGAAATTGGGGATATTCTGTTTTGATATAATTTTCAAACATCCTATATTCATTATAAAAAATGTCGAATTAAGTAATAGTTTTTACATGCATGTTGTTATAATTAATTATTAATAATTAAAGTTTCAAAGGACGATTTTTTTACTTACACTTCGTTATGCTTCAATTCTTCTAAATCACAGTTAGATAAAACATATAAGTGTGCACGCTCATATTCGTTGTCTTCTAAAAATCTTTCACGACACTTTCCAGAACAAATTCCCCCGTGATCTTGAAAAATCTCGGGTAAGGTAGAATACGTAGGCTCTTTCGAGCGTACGTCGAGATCCTTGGCTTTTGTGTCCACGTTCTCTTCAAAATAAAAGGAACAGAAATTGGCAATTTCTTCAAGCAAATACGCGTTGCATATAGAACCTTCAACACGCGCTTTATTTCCAATCTTTTTTTTCAAATGATTTAAGAACCTATAAAAAACTTGGATAAGATAGACTGAAATAATTAAAGTTAAAATTGGATAATTGTGGAATTAATTACCTCTCAAAAGGATACATCCACCTATATTGCACTGGACCACCCATTTTCAGTTCATACGGCAAATGAATTGGTAAATGCTCCATTGAGTTAAAAAAAGATGGTGGAAATATCTTCTCTAACTTGCAAATGATTTCGGCAATGTTGTTCTCGAGAGTAGTTATTTTTTCAACTTGTATCGATGAAGTACACAAATCTCTGAAAAATTGGCTAAGCTCAGTTATAGCATTCCACTCATTCTTCGGAAGAAGGTGCCTTAAAGCCACTGGAAGTAAACGCTCCATAAACACGTGACAATCATGACTTTTCAATCCATGTAGTTTCAACTCGTGTTTATCAACACATCTACTCAGATCTGAAGCATAACCGTCCGGAAATCTCAAATTGGATATCCAATCACACAACACCTTCTTTTGTTCTTTATTCAAAATGAATGAATCCATTTTTCGCTGTTTAGAACAAACGGTCAACATGTCCTCTTGTGCTTGTGGGGTAAACTTTGTCTTGTTTTTCACATTCATCACCGTGTGAATCAGTTGCTCGAAAAAGTTTTTCTCGATATGCATTACATCAAGGTTATGACGAATTAATAGTGTTCTCCAATAAGGAAGTTCCCAAAAAATGCTTTGTTTCCACCACCCAACTCGAGAAACTTTTAACGAGTCCAATTCAGCTTTACTTGCATCCACAACTTTGGGAAAATGCTTCACACAATCCCACACTTCTTCACCCGTTAATCTCGTAGCAGCAAAATCTTTCTCTACTCGTCCTTTTCGAAAATTAACTTTATCTTTGCGGAAAACATGATCAGGTTGTAAAAACTGTCTATGACAATCAAACCAACTCCATTTTTTACTTTTATAAAGCCAAAACGACTTAGTCTCCTTCTCCATACAATATGGACACGCATGTTCACCAGCAGTTGACCAACCCGATAACATGCCGTAAGCAGGAAAGTCATTGATAGTCCATAATAGTACGGCTCTAAGATCAAAGTTCTGCTTTCTAGAGACGTCGTATGTGTACAACCCTGTCTCCCACAACTGCTTCAACTCGCGAATTAACGGTTGTAAATAAACGTCAAGAAATTTTTTGGGACTGTTCGGACCGGGTATAAGTAATGATAGAAACATAAACTGTCTTTTCATACATAGCCAGGGTGGTAAATTGTATGGAGTGAGCATTACCGGCCAGCAGGAGTACGACTTTCCGTATTGACCGAAAGGTGCGAAACCATCAGTACAAAGACCAAGTCGAACATTTCGAGGCTCACTTGCAAAAGAAGGATGAATGCGATCAAAATGTTTCCAAGCCTCGCCGTCACTTGGATGAGACATTATCCCGCTGACACGTGGATTTTCATGATGCCACCGCATCTCTGCCGCAATTAGTTTTGTGGCATAAAGTCGTTGCAAACGCGGTCCTATTGGGAAATAAGTTAAAATATTTTTCCCAACCCTTTTGCCATTTGCATTCTTTTGTTTTTTATATCGATCTCTACCACATTTTCTACACTTATCGAGAAGACTATCATCATCCCAAAACAACATACATCCTATTTCACACGCATCTATCTTTTCATAAGGCAGTTGAAGAGCTTTAAGAATATTTTTGGTTTCATAGAAGTTACGCGTCATAACATGATTTTCAGGAATAATGTCCCCTATAAATGACGCGATACCATCTACACATTTGTGGGGTAAATTGTATTCACATTTCAAAGTTACCAACCGGGAAGCTGACTGCAACAGAGAGATACGACTCCCCTCATACACCGGTTTATTGGCATGTTCCAACATTTTGAAAAAGGCTAGTACATTAGGATTTGGAGATTCATCAACCACTTCGGCGTCAACATTTTCCATTATAATTTCATTAATGTTGTCGCGCAACGCATCCTCCACCATATCCCTATAGGGATTGTCAGACCTCTCCTCAACGGGAAAATTTTCACCATGGCACACCCAATCATAATAGTCATCGCAAAAGCCCCAAAGCCCTAGGTGTTTTCGTACTTCTTGTTCGACTAAAAATTTGCGATTTCTACACTTTACACATGGGCACCTAATTTCCTTACATCTACCGTAATCTTCTTGATTCTTAACATAATTAATGAATTCATTAACGCCCATTACAAACTCCTGCCTTAATTTTTTATTACAATCCAATCTTTCATACATCCATGCCCGTTGTACTCTTTTCATTTCAAATCTACATACACGTTTATAATTATTATTATCGACTTAAATAAATATTCAAAACAATAACAACAAGAACTAAAAGTTTACTAATAGCAACAATAACAACAATAACTACTAATACACATCATATTACACAAACAAACAACAAACAACAAACAACAAACAACAAACAACAAACAACAAACAACAAACAACCTCCAACCTCCAACCTCCAACCTCCAACCTCCAACAACAACAACAACAACAACAACAACAACAACAACAACAACAACAACAACAACAACAACAACAACAACATCTTCCACCTGCAAAAAAAAAAATATTCGAGTTCATGGGGTCCTTATCTCTCCAACCTAAACCCATCTTTGAATCTTTCATACCATTAGTAAATACTAATCATTTAATTAATTGTTATGAGACGAAAATTCGGCAGCAATTCCCTACAGTTCTCCAAATACACAATGTTGAATGACTTGTCACTCTCCATATGTATTCAGAGAACATTAAAGGAACTGTCAACCAAACTTAATCGTCAAATAACAATTAAAAAAATGATTAGTATTTACCACCTAAATGGCATTAAAGATTCAAAGACAGTCCCAAAACGGGGACTATTCAAGAATTACACCTAATGCGTAATTCTTGAACGGGTACTAAGTCTATCATATATGAACAACATTTCCTTAATAATTGTGACAAAAGTAAAGCACGACAAATGACCGGGACGGAGGGAGTAATAATAATTATCTATATTAATAATTACAACAATTCAAAGGAGGGAGGGTGGCAGTGGGGTGGGGGCGGCGGCAGGGGGATTTAATCCGTCTTAAACTTAAGTGAGGAGATAAGTGAGGAGATCACCCACTTACACTTTATTTGCCCTTTATGAGGGGGATTTAATCCGTCTTAAACTTAAGACGGGTCGATCCGTCTTCAATCAAAATTTGGGAAAAGGTAGTAACTTACTAACATATTCACAACTTTAATACTCATCAATGAGGGGAAAGGGGCAGGGGAAAGAATGAGGGGTGGTCCGGTGGGTGGCAGAGGGTGGTCCGGCCAGGGGCAGGGGAAAGGGGAAAGGGAAAGGGAAAGGGAAGGGGAAAAGGAGGGGGTGGTCCGGTGGTGGCAGCGGGGTCCGGCCAGGGGCAGGGGAAAGGGGAAGGGGAAAGGGCGACCAAGGGAAGGGGAAAAGGAGGGGGGTGGTCCGGTGGGTGGTCCGGTGGGTGGCCGGAGGGAACAAAACACATGAAAACATAAATAAGAGAAGAAAGAGAGAGAGACCTGAGAGAGAGGAGGGAAGAATTTAGTGGGTCGTCGTGGTGGTCTTTGTGGTGGTCGTCGTCGTTGTTGTTGTCGTCGTTGTCGTCGTCGTCGCCGTCGTCAATTTGGGGATTTAGGTTTAATAAAAATGATTTCGGTAAAGGGGAAGAGTCGCGAGTTTAGTCATTCAAAAGACCCTGCGACGGACTTTCCGTCGCAAGTCCGTCGATGAAATAAAGCATGTGTCAGTCATTTATTTACCTTTGCGACGGAATTTCCGTCGCAAGTCCGTCGTTAAATAAGGTGTTGCGACGGATATTCCGTCGCAGAAAAAAACACGTGTCTTCTACCTTTGGTCAATTTGTCAGTCAATTATTTACCTCTGCGACGGACTATCCGTCGCAAGTCCGTCGCAGTATCTTATTTAGCGACGGATATTCCGTCGCATAATTTCCCGCCATGTGAAAAGTTGGGCGCCATATGTGAAAATGAACTGCGACGGAATATCCGTCGCAAATCCGTCGCAACTAGTAATTCCCGTCGCAAAATCCGTCGCAAGTATGTTTTTGCTACGGATTACATATCCGTCGCAAAATTTCCGTCGCAAATACACTATATTCTTGTAGTGATCCACTTACACTGAAGAGGCCTTACCTCCTTAGGTAAATCAATCAAGTCCCATACTTGATTGTCGTACATAGAATCCATTTCGGATTGCATGGCTCCTAGCCATAGCTTTGAGTCGGGACTAGAAATGGCTGCTTTGTAGGTAGTAGGTTCGTTACTTTCAAAAAGTAACACATTATAGTCATCACCTTCCTCTATAATACCAAGGTATCATTCAGGTTGATGACTAATTCTGCTTGACCTCCTAGGTTCCGAAGGAATAATGACCGTGTCAGACGAAGAGGGAACGTTTTCCTCGTCGTCCTTTTCAATTTGTGGCTCTTGGACTTCATCAAGTTCAAATTTTCTCACTCTATCTTTTAGAAATAAAATCATTTTCTAAAAAGACTGCATCACGAGACACAAACACTTTCTCCTCGTGTTTATTGCAGAAGTAATAAGCACGTGATTCCTTTGGATATCCTACAAACAGACATTTGTCAGATTTGGGTGCGAGTTTATCATCAGACGTATTCTTAACAAAAGCCTCGCATCCCCAAATTCTCATACACGACAAATAAGGGACTTTCCCTGTCCATATCTCATATGGAGTTTAGTTTGCCGCTTTAGTCGGGCTTCGATTTAGTGAAAATATTGCAGATAAGATAGAAAAACCCCAAACATAATCAGGAAGCTCTGTCAGACTTATCATAGATCGAACCATATCTAATAAAGTTCGATTTCTCCTTTCGGACACACCATTTAATTGAGGTGTCCCAGGAGGAGTCCATTGTGATACTATACCACAATCTTTTAGGTGTGAATCAAATTCATTGTTCAAGTATTCACCACCACGATCGGATCGTAGGGTTTAGCTTTTTATTCAATTGGTTTTCTACTTCATTTTGAAATTCTTTGAATTTTTCAAAAGCATCACTTTTATGCCTCATTAAGTAGACATACCATATCTACTCAAGTCGTCGGTAAAAGTAATGAAGTAGTGATAACCACCTCTATCTTGGATAGTTATTGGACCGCATACATCCGTATGTATAAGTCCTAATATTTCACTTGCTCGTAACCCTTTTCCCGTAAAAGGAGCACGAGTCATCTTGCCTAGAAGACAAGATTCGCATACACCATAAGATTCGTAATCGAATGGTTTGAGTACTTTAGATGAAACAAGTCTCTTTATGCGTCGTTCGTTTATGTGCCCTAAACGACAATGCCAAAGGTATGATTGATTAGGTTCACCTGTTTGAGCTTCTTGTTTTCTACATGATAGACCTCTTTTGCAATATCTAGAACATAAATACCTCCAATAGAAATGGCCTTGCCATAAACCATTTCATTAAAAGAAAAAGTACAACAATTGTTCTTAATACAAAATGAAAATCCTTCCATGTCTAACACGGAAATGGAGATAATGTTCTTGGTAAGAGTTGGTACATAATAGAAATTATTTAAATACAACTCTAAACCATTAGGCAAAAGAAGAACGTAGGTGCCCACGGAAACTGCGGCTACCTTAGCTCCATTTCCCATGCGCAGGTCCACGTCACCCTTGGCTAGTGCTTGCGCGTCCTTCAGCCCCTGAACATGATTACAAAGGTGAGAACCACAACCGGTATCAAATACCCAAGAAGATGTACTAGCAAAGTTAATATCTATCATATAGAGTGATGAAATAATTTTACCTGACATTGTCACACAACCGTCCTTTTTGTCTTTCAAGTATTTGGGGCAATTGCGTTTCCAATGCCCTTTGCCATTACAATAATAGCAATCCTCCTCCGCGTGTTTGTTGACTTTGGGCTTGGGCTTATAAAAGACCTTGCCCTTTCCCTTGCCGACTTTCTTGAAAAGAGTCTTTCCTTTGTCCTTTTTCACCCCAAGGTTCATGTTCTTCATTTTCATTGAAAGAACGTCCTTGAGTTCACTCTCACTAGCCTCCATGTCCCTCTCTGCTTGGGTGAGGAGTGCATGGAGTTCATGGAAACTCTTTTCCATGCCATTCATATTATAGTTCACCCTAAATTGGGTGAACTTTGGTGTGAGTGAATGAAGGATTTTACCCACCACTAATTACTTCGGAATTTTGCACCCTAGACGCTCTAAGGTGTCCGCGTGCTCAACCATATTGAGCACGTGTGGGCCAAATTTTTGGCCCCTTTGAAGCTAAGTGTCAAAGAATTTCGTAGTCTCCTCATATTGGAGAATTTGAGGGGCTTGCGAAAACATCGACGTTATCCTCGTGAATATCGCATATGCATCGAGAGATATCAATTGGAGTTTGAGTTTGGGTGAGATTTACCAAATCAAGACATTCTTGACGTCATTAGCAACCTTCAAATAAAGGTCATATTCGGCTCGAACCACCGCGGAAGATCTAGGCGCAGGTTCGGTGGGGGGCGCTTCGACCAAGTAGCGAAGCACGTTATCGGATATCGCGGCGCTCTTGATCGTTGACTCCCATTCAACGAAGTTACTTCCCTCATCTTTTAGGACACACTTATCTATGACGGATCTCAACCATGAATCCTTACCCAAGGTTGCGTTGTTTGATGAAGTTGACATTGTGCGAATATGGTTACAATAACAAAAAGAAATATATAAACATTCATTGTTAATTTACTTGAAAAACATTTTAACAAGTTTAGAATTTATATAATGACCTCTCACTAAATTATATAAATGATTCCAAGACCCGTCTTTAAATAAAAATAGTCATCGTATGCTACCTTTATCTAGAAATGGTAAGTCATTACTTGACTAATTCTACCCTTAGAACTCTTGGTTGACGGATTTCAACTAAATCCATCTCCTAGTCCCAAGATAACGCTTATCTCGTTGAGTCCAATCCAATTTTAGCTTTGTGATCGTATCACCCTACTTACCCGAGGTAAAAAGGGACCCACAACCGTGGTTGCCCTAATGAACACGGGATTCATAGGTGTTACTAATTGGTAAGGCTAATCTCAAGTTTTTAAATATGTGAGAGATTTTGTCAATTTAGTTATTAATTCCCTATAAGTGAACTAGGTCGGTGAATTGTGAATAACGTTGAATTGACAATAACGGAAAATAAAATGCATGTGTGACGATTTTGGCATGAGCGGAAATAAAGCAAGCAACCAAGCAACGTAAAAATCCTAATATCGCCACCTAGCTAATCAAATTAACTAGATAATTACAAATTCGGAAACCAGCTCCTTGGTCCCTTGACTCTTCACTTGGAACGCCTTCCAAAAATGGTACCGTCTTGAGGGAGTCACCGGTCTTCATAAAAATAATTACAAATATACAAATTCCTATTATACATTTATTCTATAAAATAAAATTATTAAATTATACAAACCGGCGATACGAGATCGCAATAAAATTACAATCAAACTGTTATTCCCTTACATTACGGGTAATAACGATTAAAAATAACTAGGTCATATTAGGTACAAAATTTGCATAAATTATTAAATAAATGACATTCATTCATTCAACCATAAATAAAATAAATTTCTGCAAAATTCATGCCAAAATCGCCCTAAACACATTCATGCTCATTGTAGCTCGATTTTACGGGATTTATTGATTTTTAACCATTAAAAATCAATATCAACATTTAAATCTCATTTAAATTCAAACTAATTAACTAAAATTTTTTAGAACTCAAAATTAGTCCCTACTAATTTTGTTGGTCATTAAATAGATCGATTTGATTTCATTTTCTAAATATAACGGTTTAATCATAACAATTATGAAATAAACCCAAAATAAAATATAAACATCATAAAAATTTGAAACCAAAAGTTTTTTACATTCTGAAACATTTCCAGGAACTCCAAAAATAAAAAAACATTTGCCCAAAAAATTTAAATTAATTTTATGAACAAATAACTTTGTATTTAATGGTTTTATCAAATAAAAATCATTAAATGTAGTAAACCAGTGAAACAAATTATGAACTTTAACCATGATGATCAAAATCAGAATGTAAAATGTACCAAAACTTTTCATGGCAAGAAAAGGACGTTTCCATTTTATGAACATTATAATCTTATATTATCGACTTTTATCGTATAAAAATCAATAAACATGAAATACTTAATTAAAAGTCACGAAATTTTACATACAATATGTAAGAAATGCATGTGAGATCATCTTTAAATTTCATAGCCAGAATCAACATGAAGCTATTTTTAGTTAACTTTTAACTCATAAAATGCATGTTAACTCGGTTTAAAATCCAAAAATCAAAGTAAATAGCAAACTAATCCCTAAAATCACGAAATTTGACCACAAACATTTTTAAGTCAGTAGGTATACATGCACCAAATAGTTTTGTCAGAATCATATTTTAACTCAAATTTTTGATTTATTAGTTATCTTATAACTTTAAATAAAAATGTCCAAAATGAACATGCATGCTACAAGATAGCTCTGATACCACATGAAAGTCCATAAACCATAATTAGACTCCTCTAATTAGTTACTAAATTACTTGTTAATTTAGTATTTAATGATCTATGTAACATGCATGCAAATATAAAGACATTTATATAAAAGAAGAAATTTCCTCACATTGATATGGAAATAAAATGGGCACAACAAGAACTCCTTCTTGTTGTTCTTGAGCTATAAGTATGGATGAACAAGAACAATCTCCAAACTAGAAGACCACCTTCAAGTTGCACCAAGATGATACCAAATAATCTACCCTTATTATTAACTAGATAATAAGATAGATATTATGCTACTAATATTAGTATATATTACTACACTAGTAATACTTAGGAAATATTAGTATTATGAGAGTTTTAGTTAGAGGATGAGTTTTAGAGAGAAGTGTGAATTAAGCACAAACGAAGTAGTGAAAAAATGAACAACAATTGCTCATTATAAAGCCACTATGGCCGGACCATACCATGCAAATATGGCCTCTTATTTTGTTAATTTATTCACATGCAATAAGGTGGAGTGTAGGAAGAATTAGAATGATTAAAGTATGTAGGTTAATGTCACAATCAAAAGGAGAATTGTGTAAGAAGAAAAGAACAAAATCATTTCTTCCTACACATGGCATAACCGGCCACATGTGGCTTATTATGGTCCATTTTGATTTTTAATATTTGTCCCACAAATACTTATTAATCATATGCTTAATTATCTTGTATAATTAACTGTTAATTTGATCATATAACAATTAAATGACACAAATAAATAAATAATATGTACTTAACATTTTAAGTAATATTATACCATTATATCAATATATAAAGGGTCCCACAATGCTTAGTTAATTTATTTTACAACTCCTTGTAAATATAATTAACTAATTACTTCTATCTCAAAACCTCAACTAATTTAGTAATTTAACGATTAATTACTAAGTTAAATCTTATTTAATCATATTAAAATAAGATACAAATTTATGTTGGAGCTAGTGTCCTCCACAGTTAGTGCAATAACATAAATAAATCTCTTGTAGGTTCACAGGGTATACTTTGTATTGTAATCAGTTGATTAACGTTTATCGATAACGGTTGGCTTGCTAGATAAGTTTGACGTTATTGTCATACAGATGGCGGTGATCAACTGGTCCCTAAAAGTCACACCTAAAGGATGTGTTTGAGAGATGTGATTATTTGAGAAAATAATCATATTGATGCCCTATTATATGACTAAAAGGTTAGTCAGTGTATTTGACTAAAAGGTTAGTCAATGTGATGATGAGACGAAAGTTAGCTGAGACGAATTAACTGTAATTCGTAAATTGAATATAAAATGTTATATTTAATTGTTGTATATATAATGTAAGCTAATTAAACATAAACCGTTATAATTAATTGGCAAATTATAAATATACGGATATTTATAATTAATGAGGTATTATAATGTCGGTCCATGTAAAAACGACGATTATAATATATTACATTATATTGGAAGCTAACATGATCAAAAACGAAAGTATCCAGATACACTCGGTTTTTAGTCAATGGGTAGTTATTTTGAGGAGACAAAAATCTCCCCATAAAACCCTAGTAGGAGTGCCGTGAGAATGAGAAGAAAAAGGGAAGTAGGAGAAAATTCTAAACCTAATTCTATTCTCACTAGTGCCTCCATCACACAAAAACACAAAAACTAAAAGTTAACAGTAACTTTTGATTCTTTTCTAGCAAAGACAAGGGCATTTCTTGATCAATCTTGGGTGAGACAATTAGGAGGATATCTACTTTGATATCTGTTCTTAGGCCGAATTTGCAAGGACTAAAGGTTATACCTAATCCTTTTGATTTTATGCAATTTTGTTTATGACCCGTTAATCATATAAATCGTAATTTCATTATAATCCTGTAAGATTAAAGGGATGTATACAGATATATTCCCACAATTTATTAGTCAATTATCGCATAATTGAAAAATAAACTTAATCGAATTTGAGTTCTTAACTCAATTTCTAACAATTAACTCTCGTACATATCAAATATATGTAATGGACTAATTAACTGTATCATATACAAATAATTAGCTACTATTTGGATTTCATCCTATAGGTGTGACCGAAAGGGATCAGTTGATCACCGCCGTCATACGACAATAACGTCAAACTCTAGTCAGCCAACTGTTATAGATTTTCGTTAATCAACTGACTAATCATATATATAGTCAATAAATATCTCAATTATATTTCTTAATGAGATCTATCATGTGGCGCACTATTGTGGAGGACACCTACTCCAACAGTACGCAGCCTGACGAGCTATCGTGAGTGACCGCTCCCAACCCAGGATTTGGGCCGGGGTGCTACCCTTATAGTTTGTTGTAAAATGATTAGTTTGTAATATTATGTTTGTACTTCAATTAAAGCTTACCTAACATAAAAAAAAAAGAGTTTCCGACTTTAGAGACATTGTGGAGGTTGGATGGGCTTCTAATACTAGTTTAATGGGTATTGAGCATCAAACTAGGCAGCGTTATACTATGTTAGTCCAGTCAAGGGAGGATTATTTTAGACAAAAAGCCAAAAAAAACTAGGCTAATGATGGGGACACAAATTCTGCTATGTTTCATAGGATTATCAAACAAACACAGACTCAGAACAAGGTGGCAATTTTCTTGTTATTACCCTAATATTATGGCAAATGGCCCAAAGGTGATGCAGTCAGAGTGGTGAAAACTGAGTGCAATTCCTACTGAAATGAAATTAAACAGGCAATTTTCTCGATTCCAATTGATAAGAGCCCTAGTCCATATGGCTACTCAAGTGATTTTTGTAAAGCTTGTTGGGGTATCATATGTAAGGAAGTTTGTTAGGCAACTAAAGATTTCTTCATTACAGGTAAAATTTTGAAACAAGTTAACTGCACAAGTTTGGTCTTATTAACTAAAATTGAGAACCCTTCCTCTGTCAAGGACTTTCGTCCAATTGCTTGTTGTAACACCATTTATAAACTTATTTCTAAAATTTTATGCAGCAGGCTTTTAAACATTCTCCTTGTCATTGTTAATCCTTCTCAATCTCCATTTATTAAAGAAAGGAGTTATTAAAGAAAGAAGTATAATGGGTAATATTCTAATCAGTCAGGTTTTGATTAGAATTTACGCCAGGAAACAAGCCTCCCCTATATGTTTCATAAAGATTGACCTTAGGAAAGCATCTGACTCTATTGAGAGGGAATTTGTGGAAAATATTTTCCATAGTCTAAATTTCCCTGACCACTTTATTTCTCTGATAATGCAATGTGTATCTACGCCTACTTTCTATATTCTTCTCAATGGTAATCCTCACAGATTCTTTAAAGGCAAGAGAGTTCTCTGGCAGGGGGATCCCTTATCCTCCCCCCCCTCTCCCTCTATATACACTATGTATGGAACACCTCAGCAGAGTCCTTAATGTTGTGGGGGATATAGAAAAATTTAAATATCGACATCTGTGCAAAGGTATGAAACTGCATCACCTCAAGTTTGCTAATGATTTACTTCTCTTTTGCAAAGGAGATGTTAGATCTCTGTTTATGCTTCTTGAAGGTTTCAGTAGCTTCTCTAAAGCTTCTGGCCTACAAATCAATACAGATAAGTCTGAACTGTATCTTAATACGGTAAGTGCTGAGATTGAGGAAACTATTTGTAGATACCTCGAATCTACACCTTCTGCCAACCACCTAGCGATGATTGAGCCGCATGTTTGGTATGCGGAACGATGTATGACAATTCATAAGTTTATTGTCAATTGATAGCTCAAAAATTTGTGTCTACCCCTTGGTCGTCATCTACGTACCGTTACGGTCGTTTTGACAGTCATTAGAGTCATTTTGGAGTCCATGTCAAAAACCGCTTCATTTTCTATAAACCGTCTTTTAAAACCGTGTCTGAACGCTCGAGAATATTCCGGATATTTTAATGTTTCAAAACTTATCCTTTCTCGGTGAAATATAATCCTGTTATATTTGGAAAAGAATTCGAAATCTACCGCGATTCCCATAAAGAAATGCGAAAATCTTTCTTTCAAAGTAGGAAACTGCTTGGGAAACGACGCAACGGGCGCTGCGCCTCTTCCAAGAGTCGCAGTCCCTGCTGCGCCTCTTCCCCGGCTCGTTTTACTTATTTCCGGAATATTTTCGAGATTTCTTTCCGTGTTCTAGTTATTCCATAACCCTTCGGATCTCTCCCTATATAAGGAGAGGTTCATGTACACTTTCAAGGCACGCGAGTGTTCCGCCCCTTCTTTCTCTCTCTTTGCATTATAGACCTTGCTCTAAGCATTTTGACAACTACGTGCTTGATCAATCGACCACGTAAGCTCAGATCCTTCTGGGTACCTGTCACGTTATTGCATTGACCTACCAATTTGACCAACTCAACAATAATCAATCTTAATTAATCGATCGTTCCTCTTACGAGGGAACTTTCATTACATTCGAGTCGACATGTCCTAAATCGATAACTTTAGTTCATATCTCGTTTCGTCAACATGTAAGTCTGAGGGTGTTTAATCCCAGCTTTATTATTGTCCTTTATTTTAATTAATGTAAGATTTATGTCGGAAGCATGTCAAAACCCTTTTCAAAACCTTTATTAGTTTTCATTATTTCTTATAAATCGCCTTTTAATATAATTTAATATTTAGATGGTTTGTTTGACTTAAATCCCTAATAGTCAATATTAGTGAGTTTTAGTCATTTATCAATTTGTGTATTTAGAGGTTAGATCCATCTATATTTAGTCTCTAGATTCGTCTTTGATATAACTAGTGTAATTTAATCTGTTAAATCACTTAAATTCGACTTGTAAATCATTAATAAATCGTAAATCACCAACAAAAACTAATTGTTTGTGATTCTGGCTTCACAGCCAGAACCCAACTCAGGAACAACGAGCCAGTTGTTGGTGAAAGATATGTAGAGACGCACAGAGTGCTGCGCCTCTTCTAGAGAACGCGTAGAGTGTTGCGCCTGTTCTGGGCTGGTTTCTGTCTCTAAACTTCCTGGTTCGCTTTGACGAAGTTTAATTAGGTAATAAACTGAATATTATCCCTAATATCACTGCTAATCTGATTTCGTTTAGTTTTATTTTCTTTTCTTTCTTTCAAATTAATCTTTTAGACATATTTCTGACATAGATTTCGTGATCGTTGTAATCAATTGTAATATTTCTTTCATAGTTTTATTTAATCATTGCATTGTATGAATCATTGTATGATTTAATTACTTGTGTTCTCACATGCCAATCAATTCTAAATCCAATTCGACCTAATTAATTGCTAAACTACATGTCAACCGACATAGTCTAAGCTCACATGCTAGGATTAAAACGTCGATGTTGCATTGCATGGATATAACCGACAACACATCGATAACATAAGAGTTTCCCTAATCACTAGTAGAGGTCGTTATCGAGGCGGGCGGAATTAGGTGTTCGCTTAATGAACTTCCTAATACGTACCCTTACCCCTTACTCCAGATCTCTGTGAATGTCCGTGTTCATTGGCATCCACGAGAGTCATTCTTGACATAAAATGTCAAGGGTAACGAGTTCTTAGTGTTCATGTCATTGCTTTATGTCTTGACATGGCAGGATGTATTCGAACGGTTCTAACTTCCCACAAAACTTGGTGGCGACTCCACAAATGCGTGATATGTAAGTATTACTATATTCGAAATTTCAAGTGTATTCAAAATACTTATGTTATTATTTACAACTTTCTTTTTGACAATGTAGCAAAATTATCTAAGGATGATAAATGAGCTCAAAGAGCAAGGACTTCCGATAGACGCTAACAAGGTTTGGTTCGATTCGGTGGATGGATACAGGAAGGGCCAAGTCTTTCGGTTAGGAACCGCCGCCTCACTATATTATACTCCCACAGCGTCGTCGTCGTTGAGAGGTAGTTCTTCCGCCTCCCAACCAAATATCCCCGGTGTTCTAAGTCAAACAATGGAAGCACGTGAGAGGGAAGCCGACGAGTTTAGGAAGTATAGGGAGGAGGTGCAACAAAGGGAAGAAGAAGCTCGCAAGAGGGAAGAACTTTACATGAAAAATCAAGAAGATCTAAAGCAACAAATCACGGCAAGTCAAGCCGCTAGTACGCGTGAACGAGAAGAACCAAGGCGCCAAATTGAGGCCTTAACCAAATTATTTGAATCCCAAACCCAATACCGATGCAACAATAACCCATGGGAATTTCCTTATAACTCGAATAACGATAACTCCGGTGGAGGCGGAAATGGTTTTCAAGTGTAAACTTTGGTAGTAGGCTGTATAAGACATGGTTACTTGTTGTGTAAACTTTGGTGTGAATTATGGATGTATAAGACATGTTGGTAGTTGGTTGTCTAAAACATGGTTGTAAGATTTCGTTGACATTTTTCTAATTTGAATGACGGTTTTTGGTTACAAAAAATTGTGTCCGAATTCATTTGTATATATTTTGAAATTTCTGCAGGAAATATAGCAAATGGGGGAACAATAGATGCAAAAACTAACCAAATCGTGTATATTACGTACCGATCGATTGACGCCGTTACCGACAGACGGTTCTCTCCATACCAACCGACGCTCAATATTACCGACCGCCTGCCGACCAAAAACCCCCTGTAAATTGAATGGTGCACATTTGGCACCGCCCGATTTACATCAATACCGACCGACTGTCGGTCGGTAATTACCGACCGATACTTGGTCAAATTGACCAAGTCAGTTTGCATTTGGAACCAACCGAATTTGTCTTTACCGACTGAATGGTCGGTCGGTACATTACCGACGAAATTATATCGGTCGGTAATCTGTAGTTACCGACCGTATTTACAGACCAAATTGTTTCAGACGCTAAGGAGGAAAAAACGGTCGGTAAGCTGTTTTACCGACCGATATTTACATTTAAGGACCGCTTGAAACGGTCGGTATCAGACCTGATTCTTGTAGTGTACCCTTACCCCTTACTCCATATCTCTGTGAACATCCTTGTTCAATGGCATCCACGAGAGACATTCTAGACATAGAATGCTAAGGGTAACGAGTTCTTAGTGTTCATGTCATCACTTTGTGTCTTAACATGACATGAAGTATTCGAATGGTTCCAACTTCCCACAAAATTTGGTGGCGACTCCATAAATGCGTGTTTTCACGCTTGCCCCTCGTTTCTCCAAGCCGTGGTATCCCGTACACCTCAGTTTTAGAAAGGATCGCGAAACCCGTGTATCACACTATTATGGCTAACATCGGTTATAAGAAAGGTTCTCGCCCCTTTAAATACCTGGGGGTCACTATCTCTCATAAGAAATTGTCTAGGAATGATTGCAACATGTTGGTAGACAGGATTACTGCTCGAATCAGAGGCTGAAAACAAAACGATATCCTATACTGCGAGATTTACTTTGTAAATGTTGTTTTAACTCAATACGCAACTATTGGGCACAACATTTTGCCAACAGGGGATATGGATAAACTTAGAACTTTATGCATGAATTTCTTATGGGAGGGGGGTGAAAGCTACTCAAAGGCCCCTCTAACAGCTTGGAAAACTCTTTGAAAAGGGAAAGATTATGGTGAATTGGTGTTGGTAGATAGCAAGTTGTGGAATCTGGTTGTTGTAGCTAATTTGCCTGGTGGATTGTCATGAAAAAGGATCTCTAGTGGATCAAATGGATAGATTAAGTTTATCTAAAACAGCGACATTGGATGAACTCTAAACCAAGTAGTTCAAGTTCTTGAGCTTGGAGGAAGATATGTGAGGTTTTTTCTATCTTTAAACCTACTTTTGCCTCACGGAAATGGATGGGGCCAAATGATGTCTTTACAATATCTCAAGGATATAAGTTGCTCACCATGACTGATAATAACAAAGTTGAATGGAGATCTATTGTTTGGAACATATTCAACATACCCAAGCACAATTTCAATTGTTGGCTCATTATTAGGTTGAAAATACTGATCACTTTAGATAGACTGCATAGAATGGGGATTGCTTGTGTTGATAAAAATTGTTTCTTGTGTAGATGATTTGAGGAGAATCACAAGCATCTGTTTTAGGAGTGTCAATTCTCAAGAAGATATTATGCTCTACTGAAAGATTGGATTTAGATTAGACCTGGATGAGGTATATCCACTAAGGCTTTTATGAAGATGAGGACAATCTCTGGATTCCTCAGAAAAAATGTGTAGCTCCCTGATAGAAGTTGGGTATTTGGAAGACCATGAACACCTATAGATTGGAGGGCTATGTCATGCGTCCTGATTATATTATCCAAATGGTGAAGTAGCAGACTAAGATTAGAATGATGTCAATACATTTAGGGAACGTGAGCGCTACTGATGTTTATTGGTGTCAAGCCAAAGGGATTCTATAATATTTTTTGTTGATTAATGATAGTTAATTTAGCTGACTGAGAATGCTAAGTTTGATGATTGTAAAGCAATTATAGGATTGATGTACGTTTGCCTGGGCATGATTTTAATATTACTTACATCTACCCAAAAAAAAATATTGCGTAACTCACCAGTATAATAAAGTGTAACCGACTCACCAGTCAAGATAGGTGTGTGACTCGCCATTACATACGGAGGGTAGACTACCCACTCATATGAACAATGTCTCTCAACATATAAATCCTCGTACCACGGTACGAGGAGAGCCGAAACATGTTACGGAATAGTAGCATATATGTCTCCTTCTTGTGAGATTACATACAATAATCCCACCAATTTGCAACAATCACGCCATGTGATTAGTCTTGGCTGCGTGAAGTTGTTGCCATGATTTTGTACTCCGATCAATTTGAATCATCCCCAACAATCGATATCTTAATCTCTCGTGTTGAAATTTTTAGTTTCTTTTTTAAAATAAAAAACTTAATCAAGAACTGCTTTAATATAGTTCCCGCCAGTGGACGATGTACACAGTTAGTCCACTGAAAGGGCAGCAAAATTTTACTTAGGTCTCAAGAGCGAGAGCCTCTGATACCATGATACCAAATGTACGATAGAATAATTCTAATTAATGAAGAATTTTGTTCTAGTATAAATACAAAGACTATATTTATAGTATTGCAATAAATCTAACCCTAAAATAACTAATAGATCTAGATACTTCTAACTTATTAACTAAAATAATAATAACTGCATCCAAGTCAGTGGTATGATGTGTCATAAAAAGAGGCTCACGACTGAGAACGAGTGTGAGGATAAAGAGCTTTTCATATGTAAATCTCACATTGGAAAAAGTGGAAGGGTTTAACTAGTTTCTAAACCATGGAGCTACTCCACCCATTGCAAATTGGTTTTGGGATAGAACCTTCACGAACTTATAAACTGAACTCTCTCACATGTATATATGGGTGCGGCCTAGGCTCGATAACGTAAAAATTAAAATGATATCAGAACCCATGGTTAAGAGACATGGGCATGAAAAAAAAAACGTAAAACTGGGCCAAGTATTTGCAGCCAGGCCGGTGGTTTGGTTTGTTATAAAAAAAGAAGTTGGCTTGCCAAAAGCTCCATGGATTTATAAAGTGAACTCTCTCCACGTTAAGTATGTGTGCGGCCTAATCCTGGTAACGGAAAATTTAACAACCTTCTTGCTACAGAATTTGGCAAACTCGACGAGAGTATTGACGCCATTTTTGTCAAATCCATCTCCTTCATCATAGATCAATATCTGTCGGTGAAGCCATATCCAGATCTTACGACGAGTCGCTCATCTAAGATTTTGCTGCCGCCATTGTTGTCAAAGCGGTTGAACGCTTTCTTAACCTCTTACATGTCAAAAGATATAAGGAGGTGGATGAAATGATTATTTTAGTGTAGTGTTGCTTATGTCCTCACTTGAGGACACCTTGTTGATTACTTCAATTGGAATGTTGAAAATGTTTTTGAGATATATACTAAGGTTAATCACGTGTATTTTGCATTTAAGAGGTCGTCATCGTCGGTCGGTGGCACCTAACCCTGGTGTGGAGGACGGCTTGGGGTTTGGATTTTAGTTTGGTTTAATATATATTTTTTTTGTATGTGTATCAAATTGGAGGGGTAAAGTCTAAAGTTTTGTGTAGGATTAGTCAAATGTGTAGGAAATTGCAATTAGGTCAATTAATATAGGGTTACACCCTAAAAATCACCAATTCAAATATCATTCCGCCTGCAACAACCTTGTATTAAAACCCCAACGACCTACTCCATTGTATTTCGATTACTCCCAACCACCGCAACCTTTAGCCTCCACATCAACATCCATAAGCCTCTATCATAGTTTTACGGATAATAAATTTCTATATTACCCTCGTCTGTTTTTCAAGTTTGTGCGCCTCCGACAATGTTATTGTTGACTACGTCCACGCTGTTGTCGTCATCGCACTTGGCGTTTCCCATAGCGGTTGTGTAACACCCGGAAATGTACCCTATTTTTCTAGTAGAAATATTTTACGAAATATTTTCAGCAAATTTAAGTTTTAATTTAGAATTTAATGTTTCGAGTCGAATTTAGAATTTCCGAGTTCGTATTTGGAATTTCCGCAAGATTCCATGTGAAACCCGTTTTAAGGCGTCTTTGACTTTTCTTGACTTTTGAGGCGTCTTTGACTTTTCTTGACTTTTGAGTCGTCTTTGACTTTTCTTGACTTTTGAGTCGTCTTTGACTTTTCGTGACTTTTGAGTCGTCTTTGACTTTTCGTGACTTTTGAGTCGTCTTTGACTTTTCTTGACTTTTAAGCCGCCTTTGACTTTCCGACTCACCCTTTACTTATACTCCCTCATAACCTATTTTTTCCCTCACAACTCAACATCTCCTTCTTCCTCATCAAACCACCAAAACCTAAAACCCTCTTTGATCCGATCTTATAATCATCATACCGCATTCGTTCTTTGACGGAATTCACGTAAGTTCGTCTTATTCTTCCCCTCTTAGCTTCCTCTATCCGTATTAGTAATAAAATTACCGTCTTTCTCGCTTTTTAAATTATCCGTCTTTCTCAAGGTGAAGTATATTCATCTTATATTGCCTAATTGTAGGTGGAGACTACTAGGAAGGCTTAGTAATCGATTAAAGACGCGTAAAGGTTACGGTGAAGGGTTACTCGGTATCATTTACGTGTTTTGCATGCTTTATATGTTAGAAATCGTATTTGGAATATGATTAGAAGCTTAGGAATCATGTTATGATTTATGATTGTTGTTATTTGATGATTGTTGATGATGAATATTGATTTTTGATAATTATTAGAAGTGAATTAGGAGAATGGAAA
>JAIUZE010000295.1:0-28640 GCA_022085475.1 Heliosperma pusillum | reverse complement strand
TGTCTTCCCCGAGTCTTTGAATAACATGATGGTTTCGGATTTGTATTTCCACATGATCTTATCATTATATATTGGATTGCCTATCTTTTCTTATCGTAACTCACATGTATATTTATATATGCATGCTCTACTTTTGTATTTCCTTATATGTACGTTAAAGGTGATATGGCTGGGAGAACCCGGAGTTACTCCCCACTGACTGGGGCGTTCATGTTTTTCATGAATGAACAGGTTGCTTGCTTGGATGCCTTTTTGGCTATGATATTTTGGGGTTCGGGTGTGAGCTAGTGGGCGTTGTCCCTGGAAGTTTTCACCTCTAGACGATACTAGCTAGTTTTGCTAAACACTTGTTCTTTGCTAACATTTTAAGAGACCCCGTCTCTTTGTTGTATTTCCGTATTTAGTTGTAATATTTTGACACACCTCATGTTATATATCTTGCATGTTTAAAGGTTTTTAAAATACCGTATTTCCGCATATTATTTCACATGCTTGTATGTTTTATATTTCCGCATTCGCGAGGGTTGTCACAGGTTGGAACCCTCTCGGCAATGTTGCTGGCAACCGCCACCATTCTAAACCTCAACCACATCACGTCGTCGCCTTCTCCTTGTCTGCATCACGTTTGTCCGGCAACCATCCTTGCCTAATGGATCAGGGTGGTATGACACCACCGGTTTCGGCCATCACAACGACTAACAACAACCGCCACAGGCCAAGATTCAAGTGCCTCGGAGATGTGCATTGTTTCAGTTTTAATCATATATCTTCGTCTTTTATTTCATTTACGTTCTTGAATTTGCTTCAACCCTCACAAGGTTTCACGAGTTGACATATGAGCTCTAGTATTACGCTACTTAAGACGTCTAAGTTTCTGTTGGCTCAAACGTTTTGGCCTAGGTGAACCATTAGTTTCATCACTTAGAAGCATTCTTATTCCATCGTATGATCTGAGGTAAGGCACTAACGGTTTCAGATTTTTCAACATCAATTCGGCTCATCTACAGTGACATCATTTGCCTTATAAAGTATGTCTATTATAAAACGATTGTATAATAAAAATTGTAAAACTATTTATATAGGACTTTGATGCCCTCTTTTAAGGAGAAAGTTGACATGACCGCATAAGTTATTTTAATAGGGTTATTAAGGTAAATTATCCCTTGGTTTACAAAAAGACATATGTACAACAGATTTACATGTAATTTTGTAGTAGATCTTTTGTTTTAGACAAAGTGTTCGTTAACTACCTCTTTGAAAGAGGCTGTGTATTAGAGACTGGGTAAACATAAAATGGAATAGAATATTAGGATAATATGTATTTATGTTGATGATAATACTATCAGTATTATAATAGGACTTCTTACCTCCCGCACACTATATTACCTAAATCCCACACTAATTTTCTGTCTTTTCCGACTTTACCCCTTCCATTTCAAACACACGACCCTAAAATAATATAGAGTAAAGAGATAATGAGAACACCACTGTGCGACGGCTACAAAGCAGGGACACGGACCATTGGCAAACTGCACAGGCACACTGGTCACCAACGATAATGTGGGTGCACAGAAACTGACGATGGTGAAGACTTATGGCCATAGACCACAGGCGACGACTCAAAGCCATAGACCATCACAAATTTGACGCCGCACGAAAATTGGGGAGGGGAGTCGGGTCGACGTGGAGGGGCTGAAGACAAGGTGGTTCAACGAGACGAAAATGACGGTTGTAGTTGGGCCCATAGATTATTTGCGATAACTCGACCGTAGACCACTGGTTTGACGCGCTAAAAATTGGGAGGGAAGTTGGATAGGTGCGCTGAAAATGTGCGGTCGACGGATCGATGGCGTCGGGGATGAGTAGGGGAATGGGGCTGAGGTGAGAGGTGAGAGGTGAGAGGTGAGAGGTGAGAGGTGGTCAAGGTGGTGAGAATGAGGGGGGTTGGGAAAAGGCGTCTATTTTTAGGTTTCTTTTCTATTAATTTTTTATAAAAAAAATTAAAAAGGATGGGTAAGAAGAATAAATTGACAAATTGTATAGGATATGGTAAAACTTTATGTAAGATTTAACGATTACGTTAAAATATCATAAGATTTAATTATTATGCGTTCACTGAGAAATTACCAGGTAGTGTTTGAACTATCCTAGGTCTCATGTAAACAATCTAACCCAACAAAAATGACCTGGTAGACCCGGGTACCTCAACTACGTAACTTGGTGCGGTAATGTAATATACGAGTAACGCCATGACCTCAACACGAGTTGGGTTGTGCATGAGTTTGGAATCGGAGCTATAAAGACAGGGTCGGCTATAAGGGTGTTCAACCCATTCATTTGAACAGGACCCCCGAAATTAGGATAATATTTATTTATGTTGATGATAATACTATGAGTATTATACCATGTCTTTAATGCTATAGAGACAAGGCCGGCTATAAACCCGTTCATTTGAACAGGGCCCCTGAAATTTGGGGGCCCAATTTCAGAAAATACAATACTAACAAGGATTTTTATTACGCGGCACATAAAAATAACATCATATCAATTTAGCCCATTTGGTAGGATTGCATGTTTGTCTTCTGTAGGTTTCATGTTCGACTCTTTTCAATAACATTTTTCCTATATTTTTTTATCTAGTTTCATTAATTGTGACTTTTGTGAGGGTAAGTCTGGGAGACCACTTAGCAAATAGCACAATTATTTTAATGTCAGGACTGGTTGGAGAAAGAAAACTGCCAGACGAATGGGCTGGATGAGCAGAGCAACCTTTTCTTTGGGCAAGTGCTTTCTTGGTTGCGCGAGTTCATGTGCTTGCCTAAATTTAGTGAGATGCGCTTTCCTGCGCCCACCTCGCAGTGTCCCGCCTTCCCCCGAATGCTCGGTGCGGCGCCCCAGCTGCCGTCTTTGAAACAGAGGAATCTCATACTACCAGAAGCCGTCGGCATCTCTTAAGGAAAAAGAGCGGGAACGCGGCAAATCCTTACTTATGAAATACGTAATCCGCCCCTTCGTGGAAAGAAAGCTTGAATTTTATGCTAGCTAGCTTTCTTATCCTGTCGCGCGACTGCCTCGGTTGAGCCCCCCTTTCCCATCCCTGCAGTGGTAGAACCTCGTGAACCGGGCGTCTTTACTTTAGAAGCCAATTTTGTCTAAAATATCTTTAGGTGATCAAGAGGGCGGATGCGCCTCAGCATCTGGTTCTGAAGAATTGGATCGCTCTTTTTTTATTGAAGTAGCCACGACTTTGGTCAGTCGGGCGCCGGCGGCTGACTCAAGTGCCCCCCGAACCGCGCCAGAAAGGGGAGCGTCGGCCCACGGGAAAACGACAGAGTCATGACTGGCTAAACAACGGCGCCCAATTCCAATTAGCTACGGCTACCCTCCGACCAAGTGCGCCTGCTTGGCAGACGAATCGTTGTAAAAGGAGAACCCGGCCACTTATTTCATTCAAAGCTGCCCGCAAGCGTCGTTTCGACATCTCCGAGGGTGAGGACTAGTTTCGGATCGTTCACGTTCTGAAGCGGCCGAGGCAAGCTCTGGGTCGTCAGCGCCGCCCGGGCTTCAAGAACTTCGACCCCTATAGTGGGAACACAATTGTAGAAGTAGGATCTTTGGCAATCAATAAGCTGCTCCTGGCTTGCCCCGTAATCCCCAACATCCGGCATTTAATTAATCCTCTGATCATTGTTGGCTTGGCTCGTTGATACGTGCACTTTTCTTTCGGTAGATTTCTTTTTCTAATCGAACAGTGCAAGTACTCCTTTTTGTAAAAAAAAAATAGAAAATATAATAATTTGTTATTTTCTTCTTACTTTTTAAATTCTTATAATTAGTTCTTTTGCCCGTGAATTCACGGGACGTTTGTCTTTGACAATATTTTAACGAGGATATGAAATTGTTAAAAGGTTGGATCGTATATTAACGGTTACTCAATAGGCTATTAAAATTACTATAGTATGGCTTATGCTTCAATATGAGAAAAACAAATATTGAATTGTATTAAGTACGAAAATTAAAACTAATATTAATTAATAATACCTCTTTTTTATGTATTACTTTCTCCTATTTCGAGACGCTCACATCTATCTTCAATATCTCTTAAATTATCAGCCTAAATATTATAATATGTATATTCATATGAAAGAGATTTCTGTAAGGAATATAATCGTTGCAGTTTTATAATTTTTGAACAAATATATATTTGTAAATATTAATGTCAAAACTTTACGTCGAAAATGTAAAACATCGTATATGAAAAATAGAGGGAGTATTAAATCATTTTTTCTCTTAATTGTGCTTGTTGCAATTTTTATATCCTACACCCATGTGTAGGACTCCATACTCCCTCTAACCCCCCACTCATTATTAACTCCCTATTTTTATTTTTTCTTATTTAAAAATAAATTACAAAAAATTAACTTCCACTTTTAAGAAGCAGTTACCACTATCATATTCACTTTAAGTGTCATGTAGTGTTATATCCACGATAAGACACTATCATATTCACTCTAACTTTAGTGAATATGACAATGTTGTTTAATGAATATGTGATATTTAGTTTGATATTCACAATATGATACTACTATATTCACTTTCATTATTGTGAATATGTCAGTATAATCTGATGAATATGTATTATGTAGTGTGATATTCACCACATGTCTCTATCACTATCTTACTATTATGAATATGTCAATTACGTGATATGAATATGTGAATAAAACTAACATAAATACCGAACTATATCAAGTATGATCTCTATTCGTAGAGAAATAAAAAATATGAATAATGGTATAATTTTTATTATTTTTAAATTTATAAAATTGTAAATTTATTTGTTAGAAAACAATTATGGGGGAGGGAGTACCATGCACCATACTCCTGGGTGCATGGTATAATTTACCGTGCTCGTTGTGTTAAAAAGGTCCACAATAATCAATTAAGGATGATGCGCCACGTGGCGGTTCATATGATGTTTATCATCCCTTTTATTGTTATTATATAGATATAGATTGGTGTACTATATAAGGTTATAACTTACTCTTTTATTGATAACAACTAATTAATTAATGATTTTCTAAAATTGTAAACCATCTCACGGCGTGAGACCGTCTTATTTAATAATTTGTGAACAAAATTGACATAAATTAAGGCCCTCAACCTTCGTTATCTTCTCAAATTTATATTTATATAAATATAATGCTTGTCGAATAAAACTTTTATTTAGAATATATTTGATTAGAATATATTTAGAATATATTTGATTAGAATATATTTAGTAATACAAAGTTCACAAAATTCTTATTTAAGACGGATACCATATTCTATCACAAAATACCCATCAAGGGTGAGTGGAGAGCACATGGGGGGTGCCCACCTTGTCCCCTCTACCCATTTCCTCTCACAAAATACTCGTTTCAAGATCCGACCCATCTTAAGCAAGACCTACTGAAAGAATTATTTAGATATAATGAAAAATTATTAGGGGCCACTTTTAAATTTGATTGATTAATGGGCGGGTATTTGGGTCGGATCACCAAGTTAACAACATGATGTCGCGATCTTGACTAGAACCTCTGAACAATTCTTTTTCTTGATTCATTTCTACAACACTTGGGTTTGACGAAGCAAAAGAAAGGAGTTCAAGATCATGTTCAAAAATGGTCATATCATCCTCGCTTAAAGTCACCCAAGCTTCAATGCCATTCCCATCCCTTGTTTGGCTTAAAGCAAATGTGTTCTTATATCCCAAACTAACCAAACTCTGCCAAATTGGCTTACCCCATCCGAAATCCGCATCGTACAGTCCATCTCCACATGTGCTAAGGCACTTGAAGAAATCAACATCGTCCCTTCTTAGCAAGGTTCCGGCCTCTTTGAATAGGTCGCGTATCACTGAGTACGCGTCCTTCCCTTGTAGCTTCTTCGCGTAGTTGCTGATGGCTTCTGTTTTCCCCTGCCTTTGCTTTGCTACCAAATCACACATAGATATGTTGTCGTCGTTGTTGTCTTCCATCTTAGCGACGTAGTAACCAACAAGGTTGCCAATTGTAGTGTTTGGCAAAGGTGGCGAGGTTCTCTTGCGAATGTTCATAGACTGGGACATCACTGAAAGTGGCGGAATCCCTGAATTTGCTCTTGATGCCTGTTCCGAGACCACCAATGACTTTGTTAGTTAAAACCCAAGCTTGAAACGTATTATTGTGATTATACTATCTTATAGCTGAAAAAATTGGTGTGTTTAGTTGAGTGCAGAGTGTATAGGCAAATTTTACCTTGGTTGCACATTTCCATAGAAGCGAGGACACCACCTCCACTCGAGTAGGCCGAGAAACATCTTTACTAACACCCCTTGTCCTAAGCTCTGCGATCTTGGATGCTTCAAACACAAACCTTCTCGTGGATGTCCGATCCATGCCTAGCTTCAACGAATGTTGTATGATCGAGGAATCCATGGGAGGGAACAAAGACGAGGCTAGGTACTCGGGAATCACTCTATTTCCTGAGCAAGAAGCAATATCGGACCAACCCTTCATGAAAGCGGACACAGTCCCGCCATCAGTGATCTTATGTGACCAGCAAATCCCTAATGCCACCCCTCCACACTCGAATGTATTGGTTTGAACATGAGCCAATTGGTCATCACCAGCCATTCCCATGTTTCGAGACTCTATATCAACCGGAAGCAAGTGTTTTAGGGCATTGACGTTAGGTCGTTTTAGGAAATCATTCAAACGGGTGTTAACATGTGCCATGGAAAATTCAAGACCTGCGTCATTACAATCAATCGAGACATGGTCTTTTATCCTCCCGGCAAAGGGATAAAAGTCGGTCAAGAAAGGGGAAAGCGATTTCTTAAGGTGCTCAATCCGATGCCTTGCCTCGATTATTGGATTACCGTGGCTAAACTCCATCGGGTAGAAGAATACCATAGAAGCATAAACCGACGGTGCAAGTTGATCCAAGAGGGAGAGCTTGAAGTTCCTAAGGTGAAGAGGAGTGGGTATGGATGGTTTTATATATTCCCTACCCAACCTTACAACCTTCATAAGATTTGCCATTTTATATGACTTGTTAATCAAATATAACAGGTTTTGTATAACTGTATAACTATGTCTATGTTGGTATAATTAGCAACAAAAACCTCTATTTAAAGACCATAATTACTTGTATTCCGTATACTCGTACAATATTTATTGCAAGATTTTGCTGAGACAATGTTATGTATTTCATGATGGTGTGTATATTTTTATGAATTAGATTTTCTACGTCAACTATGTTGCATGATATGTTGTGCATAAATTGTGTTGTCATAGATCGATTTACCACTAAATTATAGTATTAGGCGAAAAAAATACGAACAGATCTTTATTTGCTAAAACCCACAACCAAAAATGTATCCTTCATGACTTGACAATTTTGGTATGATTTATTGTCGGGTGGCTAAAATGGCGGTGCGACGTAAATATGGTAAGAAGTCGCACAGATCGGATATGGATCAGTCATCTGATAGTTCATTTCTTGTGACCAGTATATTTTTTGGTGCAATTGGGTCATTTCAAAATCTGTTTCATGTACACAACTATCATATTGCATCAAAGATGTGTCAGTTTGAATCGGGTTAATTTCATGTACGGGTCATACCTACTTATTCATAAGGAATGTTTGACGGAGGATCTCAAAGATTGAGTGATTTCACAAAAAAAACCATCGATCAGTACCCAATCATCTCTATCACACTGTGTGACAGAGATTTGTCACTTTCTTTCCCTTTGTAGTTATTGGTGTGTTAGTCTAGCTACTGGATAGTGTGATTTAGATAGTAGGATGTACTTTAGTTGGTCGTTTCATGTACTTAGTTTATTTTATATAATATACACCTGTCTACCTTTATAAAAAAAAAAAGCATCCACCAAAAATGTCTCACTCTAACCATTAAGATGAATGTATTATTGACATTGAATCGCTTGTTTGAAAATAGAGAAAAACATCAGACAGGTCTTGATCAATTTCACATCAAACTTGCAAAATTTGACCAATTCAATGAAATTGTCATTTTCAAATGGATTTACTTACAACAACTAGGCTTGGGGAATCAGGTAAATATTTACGTGATTTTTATGAAGCAAAGACTTGTTTTCTTCAAAACTGCCCACCATTCAAAATTCACTTAGCTTAGCAAATCGTGAACCGATTTATGACCATTCGTATTCCATGTATTCGAATTGTGTGCAACAAGGACATACTTTTATTGAATACACTATTAACTTATACTGTCACGTACTCACGTATCTTACTAGGTATACAATGAAGTAAGACAGCCATGAACGAGCGCGTGGTAGTAAGGTACTAGATCGGTCTTATGGGTCTTAGTCATAGCCTAAAAGTACGTGAGTTAACGTCTCAAAATACATTCTCGGCAACTTTCAGAACCTCCAGTAATTCTACCCAGTAGTCCATACGGCCCTACACATCTGTCCAAGCACGAACGCAAAAGGCATAACAATGACCCCTGGCGTCCAAGGCAATGGTTGAAATAGTAAGACGTCACAAACCAGTGGGCTTTCACTATCTTCTTCCTTAAAATCACCTCACCCAACAGCTGAGTCCACAAGCTGTATATTAGTAATGCTATGGTCCGCGTCTTTCAGGCAAGGCTACAAATTGGTTCGTTATGAACTAACAAAGTTCACTAAACCATGACGCGATTTAACCTGAATTACCCAATTGGCCAATTCCCATCTCATAAATCATAACCAGACATGAAAGCATCCTAGACCCGCGACTTGGGCCTAAAATGGCCCTTGAAATCAGGGTAACCGGATTCGCCGGGTACCCTACGAACCGCAAATCGCTAAAAGCAAATAATATCATGTCGCTTACTAAATATGCATATAACTCACATTCTATAATCGCGAATCGCGAATCGGTAAGGGCGTATCCATAGCCAATATAGCGAATCTGGTAATCAATGGCCATATCTAGACATGTATTCTTCTCAACTAAAATAGTAGCATAACTTGCATTTTTCTGGCCGTTGGCGCATTTTTCTGCCATGCTCCTGCTACCGCTTCCTCCAATTCCCCTCGACCTCAATCCATTGCCAAGTATTTTATTCTACTTGTAAGGTCATCAGATCTATCTAAGTAGCTTTTGGTACAAATCATTGAAAATATATACAATAAATAGGATCGCCTCAATTTGAACAAAGAAAACGACCTTCAAACAAACACTAGTATGTCAAATTCGACCAATAATCATCAACCAATTGGTACAAAATTATACTACGCCCTCCCTAAACCACCATATTACTTTCCAAAAGTCCAAAACTTACCTCTACAAAGTGTTGCGCAAAGCCAACGAGACCGATATCCAAACAACTACAATCAATACACAAACTGTGACAGTTAAATGATTCTATGATTATATAAGGCTCTTACCAACCATTTGGGGTTCTGCTTTACCCTTTAGTATCATGACAGTCGCGATAGCAAATGGAAGGCTACTTACGATCTAGAGGGAAAATGTCAGTGACAATTTTCACGACCCTTTAACTTCATATGTTTCCGCCCACACATGTCCAAAACTCAGCAGTTAGAAAGATATAGGCATGACATGTGGACGCTTCTTTAAAGGAAAAAGACGAGGATTTGAGAAGAAAACGGGTTTGAGATTTGGACAAGCACCTACTGTTGGATGAGTCTAACCAAGTAGGAGCAACACAGTTTACACAGAGGCTGTATTAGCGTCTCCAACTACGGCAAGAAAGCGAAAAAAATCATAAAAATCACACTAGAAGTATTTACATACTCATTAATTGATACTATACTCTATAGTCTATCTCAACAGACCATCTTAGGACAGATGGAGAACAGAAATGAAAGAAAGCCAAGTTTAGCCACAGATCGAGTAATCATTATTCCAATATTTTGAGAAGCAGTAAGAATGCACCGTCGTTAGCAATCACAGAATACCATGTTTCCCATGCAGCATAGAAATAATGACACACTGAACCTCTGCCTGTGCAGTTTGCAATTTTTGAATGTAAGCGACATTTGAAGAAGTCTCACACACTCACCATACAAGAAACAGATATATAAGTTGAATACCAAACCAAATGCAGCAATAATCTTACAAATAGTCAAGAAGTTACACATATGTATAATGCATACACTTATAGGGGGCGTAAGAGTAACTAATTAGCACAAAATAATAATAAAATAATAATACAACCCCCACAACACATAGTACCTGGAAACATAAGAACATTTGTGTGCTCCACGGTTAGAACCAGCTGTCACAAAAAATCACGACTTCATCAATCTTTCAAGAGACATCAACGGTTGTGCCCATTAGTTCATATTGCATGTTCCATCGCTGCCCACGGGCGTATTAGCCATCGTAATCCCAACACCACAGAAAATGGAAGAAGTGCGTTACAAGAGCAATCTTACCGAAGGAAATAGCCTTTGTCAATTAATACACAAGCGAGCATATTTTCAAATTCTAGCTAGCAAGTGTTTTAGTTTGAACAAGAGTACTTTGAGAAATGGGCAATCCAGGAGTTTTTGTCTTTGTTGTGACAACCTCCTCCAACTGCCTCCATATTGCTTCTTGTTTAGTTTTTACCTCTAGTTGCTTAGCTTCATCTTCCTGAAACTTCTGGACGCACTCCTCGAACAGCTCAGGATCTGTATCGGAGAAAATTTTTCGGACATTTGCTGTTAAGCTCTGAACAGCCTTGTTCCAGTGGGTTTGACGGTTTTTCTCCAGAGCTGGAAGGATGATGGGAAGTATGACTTTGCTGTTTTGCTTGATCAGGTTTTCTACGTGATCATTGCTCCACAGGTATAATGCCCGCTCTGCCACCTACGAAGACCAACATGCATTTGATCAAATAATAAATCTAGAAACTAATTATTAACAAAACTTTTTACTCCCTTTTTCTCATCCTTTTGTGTATGTTTAGGTTTCTTTATGCAAGCACATGAAAGTTCGTAAGGGTATTAATGGGTAGGCTATATTTTAAACTGGTGGGTCTACCATTCATACCTGGCACAACTCGAAGGAAAATGAGGGTTAAACAGTATCTTAACACAAAAACTTGTCTAAGAAGAAAATGGAAACATCTAGCTGGCACAGATAAAAAAGAGTAAGTAAACAAATGGATGAGACACGGGAAGATGTTGAGACCAATTCCATGGTAAAAAAATGGCATGAATTAGGCTATGTTTGCACATTTTAACAGAAGATATCGGCTCCTGTTTCCATGCATCGTTAAACAACACTGCAATTCAATAAAAGCTTTTGGCACTATATCTTCTCTAACCAGTAAAGATCACACATCACAGTGCAGCAAACGGAACGCGCACTGGCATGCAGTAATGTCAACAATATGAAGTCTATCTTCAGTTCTGGTTGTAAGAGTGCGCGCGCACACACAGCCAACAAGTTAATGTCTGAGTGCAAGTAAATACGACTCTAAGATACATCTTATGGCATACACTGAGATAATAGCAGCTGGAGAAAACTTTCATAAACAAAGTGGTATCTAAGCACCAAATGGTAGCATTATGTTTGACTTAGCTTAGCATTGATCAATAAGTCGGATAAACAACAATATTCTCCACAGCTGATACACACAGGTTCAAGGCTACAAAAAAGTGGCCATGCTGAATGAGTGCTGGCTGATACACAATGTTACAGCACTCTCCATAGAAAGTGTCTTGTAAGAAATCATCTCACATTCTCAACCTAAATCCTTGAGTAGTCCTCGTGTGTAATTACTTTAGGGTGAAGAGGTTGATATCACATGTAAGTAGTAGCGGAGGTACAATTCTGAATGTAAGATGGGGGTGGTAGGAGACTTCGGATGTAAATGAAAAATTAGAAAAAGATTACACAAAATTTCTTTATTTATCATTGCTTGCTAAACCCACCCACCACCACCCAACCACGCATGCAAGCATCTCATATAAGTTTGTATCCTCCTCAAACAGAAAAACAATGAAACACATAACAACCTCTCTGAACCATTTTTAACAAACTTATCTTTCTAAATAAATAAAACATGAGGGACTAGTTCGAGAAGAAACAATTTCTGTAATAATATTTATATGGCTCACAACAACTAGAAAGATAAAGTAAAGAAGACAGAGACAACGTTCAGCAAAAGCTAGCTTAATGCAGATAAGCGGGTCCAACACAGTTATTGGATAGGGGCACTTGAGATATAAAGGGAGAGCAAACACACAAAAGAGCAAAACAGCTAGGGTCCTTCCAAAACACTTTTGCATTTGCAAAAGGCCATTGCGATTCTCGGAATTATGTACACGGACACTAAGCATTGTGACAAGACCTGTCAAAAGGGTCAGGCCAGTCGGGTCAGAATACGAGCTGGGTCGGGACACTGGACGTGTTACTGTCGACCCGTTCGGGTCGGGTTTCGGCCCTAAATTAAATAATCATTTCAGGTTCCGGTTTGATATTTTTGGGTCTTGACCCTGGAAAAAAAAATGGGTTGAGTCGGACTTTGGCGCTTCTAATTGTGACATAGCAATCACCTGAAAATGGGAGCTGCTCATGCAACGAGCTATACGCCTGAATAGTGGCACCATGCAACGCTGAAATTCAGGGAGCTGGGTTGCTTCCAAAACCTCTTCCAACTCACTGAGGAACATGACTTCCTTTGAACTATTCGTGATTGGCCAGTACTTCAATAAGCCTCTTATAACAGTATCAGCAAGCTTACTGTCTTTCTCAACAAACTGTGAGATACAATAAGATAACTGCTGATGGTACATGGTTAAGCACTTTGGTTTGTGGAGAGGAATCA
Organism: Heliosperma pusillum; assembly: GCA_022085475.1. Lineage (NCBI taxonomy): Eukaryota > Viridiplantae > Streptophyta > Magnoliopsida > Caryophyllales > Caryophyllaceae > Heliosperma > Heliosperma pusillum. The sequence continues at coordinate 15,802 of JAIUZE010000295.1, read as the reverse complement.
GTACACGGACTAGGAAAAACTTGTGCTCCTCTTTCAATGGTAAAGCGAACCCATTAATGATACTACCTAGAACTTCCAAAAGTTCAGCTACCCCATTAAACTTCTCGGTTTCAAAAACAAAACGATAGAAGATGTTGTTTATTGATTTGCGAATAAATGGGCGATGTACCATAAACTTGCCATATATACGATGAAGAATAGTTTTTAGGTACTCCCTTTCTCGTGGATCTTCAGAATCAAAGAGATCTAACAGCTTCAGTATAAAAGCATGATCAATATACCGCTTGGCGAGCTTTGTATCAGTCTCGGGTGATGCCACAAACCTTAAGAAAAACTCGTACACAATCTGTAAGTGGGGCCAAGCAGGTTCCATCAAAGGCTCCTCCTCGCCCATATCATAAGCTTCCAAGACCTTATTTTCAATGGGTTGAGCATTTGGCAACCTAAACAAATTTGTAGACACCATTCTTATGATTTCTTGCATTGCATTCTCAGTGAACTTTCCATTAGCAGAGCTGACATAATCCACAAGCTCAAGTAGAGTTTGTCTCTTGATCTCCTTTTCCTTCAAGTTCTTCGTGGGATCCGTGAAATCAAAGGTAGCACAACACAACTTAAGCTTTTTTAGAAACAAATTATTTTTCTCGGTGCTAGAGACATCCCTAAAACTAGGCAATGGTTCATAGGAATTCATAGCTAAGCTGTCAGTTGTCTTTGAATCCTCTCCCTGCACAGATTTATGCCCGTGGCCAAAACCCATACTTGAAGATGAATGTACACCGTGGTTCACCACTTCTTTCCCATTTCCTGACTTATGAACAGCTGAATCACTGTTTCTGGAACCAGCCAATACACTAGATAAGAGATTTTCACGGCCGTCAGCTGATTTTGATGGCTTTTTAGGAAGCCTACCCAGGATTTGCTTTATCATATTGTCAACAAGTTCTCCCTCTCGACCAAAAGGTAGACCTGAGGTCCAGCCAACAAGTTCAGGAAAAACCGCACAATATTAATAGTTCAATCAAACAAGAAAATTCCGATTCCAGTAGTTTTCATCTGTACAGGAATCCAAACACTTCTCCCCATTTACTGACATATAGAAACATCCCCACAGCTCTTAACAGAAACCTAGATCATAAAAATTACAATTTCCACAATTAGAACACAATATCCAACAAACCAATTCATCTGAAGCTACAAAATTCCATGAGCAGAAAGTTTCACCAATATTGGATTAACAAAGAACACAATACCCAACAAATCAAAAGCAAAAACATTTCTAATTTCACAAAATGTCATGAATATTTGGATTAATAAGGAACCAAATTAGGTTTACCAACAAACAATCATCCACTGAACAAAACTGGCCAATTAAATTGCAGTATTTTGAAGTATAATTAAAGGAGCCATATAAAATTTCACATCCTAATGCCTACAAAAAATTGGGAATAGTAGAGATTACATTAATTTCACATGTTAATCCATATATTTTACAAAAAAAGATCAGAAATTTAACAAAACTAATAACAAATGGGCGATAATTACCTTGTTTTATACCCAATTAAAGCCCACCAACATAAAGGGGTCAGCTTAGATGATGAATTATAGGCTGACAAGATTTGCGTATGATCTGAAACATCAAAACAAACAATTTTGTCATAATTTTTACAGAAATGGGAAATTTTTGGGAGAAAAAAAAGATTGAATTTTTGGCAGAAAAAACAAAAATTTGAATTTTTCTTTTGTTGGTAGAAAGGAACAACAATTTAAAAAAAAAAAAAAAAGGGGGGGTTGGGGGGGGGGGGGGATTATGAGAAAGCTTACTGAGATAAAAAGGGAAAAGGAGTAAGATGATCAAGCAGAATAAAAGGTTAATTTAAAAACTGTGGAAAATTGGGGGAAATTGTGAAAGGAGATTGAAAGAAAAAAGAAGAGAAAAAAAGGAGAGAAAATGGTGAGCAGAGCAGCCCTCAGAAATGGACTTGTGGATTATGCATTACACTAAGGAGGTCTGGTCTAAGGCATAAGCTAAGTCTAATCTAATCTAATCTAATCTAATCTAATCTAATCTAATCCAACCCAACCCCTTCTTTCTCTATCTCTATTCTCTACTGTGTTTTGTTAAGGGTGCAATTTAGAATTGGTCATTTTAGTTTTGAGGAAAATAGAAGTCTGCAAAATATTGACAATTTTGGGACAAAAAGTGTAGGATGATTAGATATGACTCATATGAGTTGATGTTTGTTTTGATTCATTTCTTAGTTATCATTAACAACTTTCTTATTCACCAAATTTTGGTTCAAGATGGGTGTATTGTCTTAAGATTAAGCGTCTTTTTTTTATTTTTTTGAAATGAGTTGAACTGAATTAAATGAAGGTGAGTTGAAGTGAACTAAATTGAATTGGCCCGAGTTGAAATGCATGGAATTAAAGGCTTTGTTGAGCAAATTTGTGTTTAAGATAGGGTATTCGCCTTAAACTTCAAGACGAGACAAATAGATACCAAATGATAAGAAAAGTTGCCTAGAAAATGTCAAAGGCTTTGTCCGTGCTATCACATAGTGATAGTATTTTGATATGTTTTATTGATAAAACGGATATTAGGTCTTAAGCAAGATTTATTGTTTTTTTCTGATGAGGATATACTTTTTTTTCCATTTTTAAAGGAACATGCCTGATTTGAATTAGATACTTTAGCTTAATGTTCAATTACAGTACAATTAAACATGCTTGAACCTAGCCATAATTGGGCATGCCAAATCTTCCGCTTAGGCTGACCACAAGCCAATCTGTACGGAGAGTTTGGGCATGCCGAGCTCGCGAGCTAAATTATTTATTTTAAATGTTTTGGACATGCTTTAGCGGAAAAGCCTTTGGGAGGACCAACCTTGGACTGGTATGAGGGAGGGGTCGAGCTGGGTGGGCTAGCGGATCATGATGGAGGCGGCCTAATAGTCGGGTCAGGCGGAGACGCTAGAATTATCACTATTATTAAAGAGTGCTATAAGAATGAAAGTTCATTCCTCATACATTTTGTTTTGTGAAAATTCGGTATTGTACCCCTGAGTTTTTTAGCTCTCCATACTTATTAGCCTTGGACTGACGACTTTCAAAAAGTCGTGAGAGAGAAAGTAGACAGAGAAAGGATCTGAAAAACTCAGGATTTAAATTGATTTGAGGATATACAATGATAAGAGCTAGAAAACCTAATCTAAACATAACAAAAAATAATAATAATATGGACCAATAATGATAAATCTGATAATACTAGAGTAATAAATTTTCAGGGCCTGGATCGAATGTTACTGTTGGGACTAAAGCTAGGGTACTGGATTTTACAGAGGAAATTCTTGCTTTGATTGACCTTGATGAAGAGTTGGACTCTATTCTTAAGGAAATCGTGGAAGAGAGTCAGGATGTGCAACAAGGCAAATGGAATGAAGTTAAACATGGACCAAAGTTGGTAATCGAAACACCAGTCCTTAAACTTACAATTGATGATGTTAAAGATGAGATTTCATACTGATCTTTATCTATGTTTGAATATGTTGTTGGAGCGAGTCCTCCATGGAATGTACTGTCTGGTTTTGTTAAAAGAATGTGGAAGGAGGAGGATATTGATAAAGTATCTTTTATGCCTAATGGGATTTTCCTAGTTCACTTTAAGTCGAAGGAAATTCAACATAAGGTTTTACAGAATGGATTTGTAATGTTTGATGATAAACCAATTGTGACTAGGGAGTGGACACCTAAGACCGAACTTGTCGAATTTGATTTGGAATTCTTACCAACTTGGGTCAAACTTGATGGACTTGACTTGAAATTTCGGGGGAGAATTGCCTTAATAAGATTGGGGGTTTGATAGGTAATGTCATAAGGAGGGATGAAGCCATAGAGAAGAAAAAAAATTTGGGCTATGCTAGATTGCTGAGTGAAGTGAAGGTTAATCAGGTTTTTTCATAGTCAATTTCCTTTCTAGATGAGAAAGGGAAAAAGAGGATGGTAAAGGTGGAATATGACTAGTTGCCCATCACTTAAAGAAGTACAAAGGTATTGGCCATGATAAAGGCTTGTGCAGGAAGAAAGAGGTCGTTGTACCTAAGAGTAACCTAAATGTAGCACCTAGGGTTAAGGTTATAAGGGAGAAGAGGATGACTCCTCTTCATAGTGCTTCTAAACTGAGCACACAGGAAACCCACACTCCTTTATATACACCACGGGCACCTCTTATCTGGACATGGTGACAAAGAGCTTAATACAGTTTGAAGTGGCTAATGAGCAGGTGTGAAGTGCTATAAGGAAGCAGTCTGGTAGTGGGTAGAATATGATTTTGGAATGTTAGAGTTATTAATAAGATAAATAAGCAGATGGACATCAGAAGGTTCTTGCATTTGAATAAAGTGGAGATGTTTGGTCTAATTGAAACTAGGGTTAAAAGTAGTAATTGGTTGATGTTAGTAATGTTCTTTGTAGCAACTGGGCTATTTGCACCATCCATCATTGTCACAAAGGGGGTAGATTATGGTTGCTCTGGAACCCTCAATTGTTTGAGATGGATATCAAATATGTAACTGCTCAAACTAATCATGCTAGGATTGTAGGGGGGGGAATTAAGACAGTTTTGGATCACATATGTGTATGGGTTCAATAAGGTTGTTAAGAGGACTTCCTTGTGGGATAATCTGATGGAGTATGCTAAGGAGGTGAAAGGTCATTGGATGATTGGGGGAGATTTTAATAATGTGCTGAGGGTGGATAAAAGGATTGGTTCTGAAGTTAGTAATGCTGAAGTCCTTCCCCCGTGTCCAACATTGTGGAGTTGAAGATATGAAGGGCCTAGGTTCGTTCTTTACATGAAATAACAAGCAAGATGTTTTTTTATGTACAACTTAGATTATTTTTAAGCATCATTATCATAATGAGTTTTTTTTTTCTTTTTTGGGGTCTTAAGGTGTCTTGTACTCTTGTTTTCTCAAGGAGAATCTCCTGGCTTTTGCCCTTTTGTATGGCACTTGTGGTATATGAAATCTTTGAATTTTGTTTACCGTTCGCATCCGTAAGGATGTTGTAGTTTGATCAAATCAACCTACTTTTCGTACCTTATAAAAAAATAGGAAAAATTAACAAGAATAATCCATATTATAGGTGATATTCTCATATTAATCCCAACCACAATTTAACCCATAGTAAACCCGACAATGACCCCCTCATCTCAGACTAAACTTAATGTTTTTTTAACCTGGAATTTCCGGTTAAATATCATAATGGGGCCCACTTTCTTATTTAAAGAGCCTTCTTCTAACAGCCTTAATCTCCATTGTTAAAACTTCAATTTTCCCTCCATTCTTTCATCCTACAGTTTCCTCCTTTATTTTCTGAAATTTTCCATTATGAATACCAGATTTAAAATACTCTGCAACATCATTCTAACATCAGACAGTTCAAAGAAAATAATAGTTGAACCAATACTTCACATCAAAACATCATCCTAAATCAGACGATCCACCAATCATTCTATCTCACATCAAAAACAAATTGCAGTACAATCATACTCAATACACAAATAGACCAGATTTAAGCCAACAAAAGTCACGAAATCAAAACCCTAGAATCTAGAAAATCAAACAAATCTACCAAATTCGCAGAGGTACCATTCCGATGTGAGAGAATGTGGAACATTTGGGGAAATTTTGGAAAGGAAACGAAAATGGGTAACATTGGGATGAATACATGTATCATAGTCATTAAGATCAACAATGGCAGGGGTAATTCAATGTTCAATACTGGCGCAAGATATATCAGAACTTGGGTGGGCTTCGTTGAATGGAAGTAGCAGTAAAGAAGGGAGGGTATTGCATTATTGATATTTGGTGTAATAATTAATAAAGAGTAATAATGGGTGGTTTAGTCATAAATGTAAGTTTAATAACATTTTAACCGGTTGAAAAGGTAGCCCTTTCACCGAGTTTAGTCTGAGATGCGAGGACCATTGTCGGGTTTATTGTGGGTTAAACTGATGTTGAGATTAATATGAGAATACCAGCTATAGTATGGATTATTCTTGTTAATTTTTCCAAAAAAATATTGGATTAATAATGTCACGAGGTAAAGTGGTTCTTCCTCACACCTCATATGGATCCTATGGAGAGAACAAGAGGTAGCTCAAGTGGTAAGAGCACTCTTACTCCAACCTTGAAGTTGGGGGTTCGATTCTCACCCGCGACATTGTGCGCTCATTTGAACCAAAAAAAAAAAAATGGATCCTATGGAAGAGCAATTTTGCCATGGATCACGAGGAAGAACCACATTTCCGCAAGTAAATATGAGCTCCCTTAATTGTAATGTGAATATAACATGTATACGCATCTGCGGGTGCCAACATGATGAGACAACTGCCACCCCCAACAATTGTAACTTAAACCAAGGAAATTTGAGGTTAGCTAACTGCCATCAGACAAAGAAAAGAACAGAACTTGTCATTGAAGGTGAGCCAGAACAAAAGTTGCACAACTTAAATGCTAATTACAATGATTTCATGAAAAATGGCTCTGCTAGAATATCAAAAAGAATAAATCAAGATGAAGTTTCTAATAACATTCTTTTGTGAAATAATGAGCTACTTGTGGGACTTTCTGCTAAATATTTTCATGATTTTCTCCTGCAACCTCTTCGTCCCAGATTTGTTGGCATCTTTCCTTTTATCTTCGTAGTCCTTGGATAAGGGCGGGTCTTGATGGGTGTCCCATTGATCAGCCCACGAGGGTCCGGAATCCATATTTCCCTCTCCTTAACAGGTTGAATAATCTAGCCTGCAACAAGTATCAGATATAAGAACATCTCATAGTACCAATTTTAGGCAACTCTATTCTCAGCTTCTCATTTTGCACATATTCCCAAAATTTAGAAGGGCACTGTTAATTTGGGAAAAACTATGTTTTCTAATTTAAGAGCATGATGAATTTATCTACATTAAAGGAGTTGACTAGGCCACACGATTTCTAAGCCAGTCATTAAGGGAGGTTTGAACAGATGAACAAGGAGATATGCCCAAGTAGCAGGTATGTTGCTCAAAACACAGGAAATGTTGTATGAATTTATTTCACGTGCTCACCCAAAATAGTTTTCCTAATTCATATGAAACAAAAAATAAAATGAAGCAACAATTGGTAGACATCGAGATTTCTATAACGAACCAAATGACCACTCACGACAGAACTCATTACCTGAATGTCTCATCACGTATAGAATTCAACATGACCAGCAATCTCCTTGCACAACAATTTGGCCTCAGCCGCCAACTTAATGCTCTTGGAAATCATTAGACCTGTTAGTCTATGTTTAGAATCGGGTTTATATAAGTTGGCTGCCTCTTCCCCGCCTACTAACAAGGCTTCCCTAGCCGGAATGACATTGCCCCACCAAAACTCACGTAAAATTTCATGCATGAGCTCCCAATATCCACGTTCTCTATGTACTCTGAATATCGTGCTCCCATTAGGTGTCCAACAATATAGATCAGCCCAGTCTCGATCCATTATCTCCATTTGACCCTGAACCTGAGGCATGTAATAGAAGGGCATTGTTGACCAGGGCAAAGCCAAATCAGGCTTCCCTTTATTATATGGGCATTTCACCTCTAGAATCCCCAGTTCTCGAGAGAAACTAAGAAGACCATCAGGTGATGCACCGAGCCAATCGAACTTTTGCTCCGAGTGAATTGCAAATCCCAAAAAGCTCACATCAAGTCCAGTAATGCTTTTGTACTTCTCAATAGCAACAGCTTCATTAAGAACACCCCACTCCATGGCCCGCGTGCTAGAAGCTTCCGGAAGTTTGGGATCAGAAGGGAAAACCTTCTCACTCCAAAGCTCAGCTCGCCTCGTCCCCTTCCAGAATCCCAGAGCGGTCCCAAATGTACTTGTTGTAAGCTTATCCTTACGAAGAGCAAACCACTCCTCTGAGCGTTGTGTTGTACCGGCTGCAGTTAGTTGAGCAGTCAGTGATAGTACCGAGTGACTGATAGCGAGTGGACAAGCTGGGGCAACAGCCAACGAGCTGCAGGAAGAGAAGCCTTTAAAAAGTTGTGAAACAAGGTTGCATCTTGGTGGCAGTGGCGTAGCGACACTGTGATGCACAATGCAGAATCTTGACATGTAGGCATTGCTCATGGCAAGACGACTCACACCGTCAATAGGTATTTCTGAAATAAAAGGCAAATAGCATCTTTATAAATTTTGTAGGACTTCGAGAATATCACAAAATTTTGTTTAAGACCGCCTTAAGTTAAGACGGCCATCTTAAGTTAAGGCAATACTCACAGCCGATTTAGAGAGAGCAAAAATAAGAGGAGTGATGTGAGACGTCTTAAATTAAGACGGTCTTCTTAAAATGCATATGAAAGGGAAAAATAATGTATGTACAGAGGATCTGACTTCCAGTCAAAACCCTTCCTACAATACATATCGACGTATGCAAGTGTCTTACACGCCATGATTTTCATGTTTTGGACTAAATAAAGTGTCACAGTGTATTGATTGTTTGACAGAAGGTTGGAGTATCAAACACACAAGTATGAGACATAAAGCCAAGTGAAGTGTATAAACAATCAGAAGAACATAGAGAGGCATGAAATACTACTACATTGCGTTCAAAACAATGTATATCTTCTACAACACAACAACATTACCCTAGCGCCTCAAGGGCTCTCGCCTAAAGCAGGGTAAGGAGAGCCAACTTTAAGCAGCCTTACCCTACGTTAGTAACAAAGACCAAACTGTTTTAATACGACTCCTAAGAAAAAAAATGCAACTAATGACTTCACACAAAAAAGAGGAGACAATTGAGGGTTTATTCTGCTTCATTCCATCATAATTCGAAGCCACAAAACAGCAAATACTTGGTCCCACTTAAAAAATGGAAATTTGTATTTACATCCTCTATACAGATTGATGACAAAGTAGTCATCACTCAACTGTGTCGATAAGACGAAGGTAGTTGGCAAAGTAGATACTCCTTGCGTCTCAATCATTTGTTACCATTAATATTCTTTGTGAGGGGTATTTTAATCAAATTTAAACAAACAATTGAAACGAAAGGAGTACATCTTAAATAATTTTGTACCAATATTTTAGAACAAAATATAGTGATACTTCTTTACCCCATCCAAAACTTACCATATTCCAACTCATTATGTTTAATTTTTAAACATGTTTTGCATTGTAGAGAACGAGTTTGGCACTATCAAGTCCGCTTGCATGTTCTTAATTCCATTCAAAAATCGATCTAAATTATCAACCGGGACAAAGTATAAAAGCTGATTGGAGCCGATGTTACTAATACGGAGCAAAGCAGATGTCAACTAGCTTTAGTTAGTAAAAGTCATAAGAAGTGTTACTCATAACATCCGTCTAAACCCCGTCAGCATCAAAATAGCCCTTGTTGCTCCCCTAAAACAAAAAAAAAACTAATACTCCCTCCAATTTTTCATCTTCTTCCCTCTTTCCATTTTAAGCTAATTGTGGTGATGTTCCTTCTTTCCTTATTGTGAGTAGTTGTGTGGTCTAAATTTAATTGAATGTGGGGTAGTGTGTTTTGTGTGGTTCAAAATGATTTCCTTAATCCTTGTGTCCAAAAGAAAAGGGAAGAACATGTAAAATTGGAGGGAGTATAATCTTTAGTCTCTCCTACCCTTAAATCAACCTTATCCAAAAAAAAATGTAATCAAAATAAAATCCAACCAATTAACATCCTAATTCAAAAAAACGAGTTAACTGTCGAACAATCGTAAATGGCAGCACCCAAAATACAATTTAGATAAACAATAATCCCTAAAATCAGACGGAAAATTAATTATTTAACGGAAAAAGATGGTATGATATAGCATTTTGATTTAGGGTTTAATTTCCGCATAGTAGAAGTAAAAAAAGAAGTAAAATTAGTAGTATTAGTTAAAAAAAAATACTCCGTACAAGAAAGGGAGTGAAAAAGTAATAAGTAAAAGGAGATGGTGAGAACAGGGAAAATGCATACGTGAGCTTAGTAGGTATTGAATACTGAAGCTTTAGCTTTCCTACTTCAATGGCTGACAGAAGACCATGAGACACCAGAACAAGATATTGAGAGAGGGACTTATTGGAAACCTATTTAATTCACATTTATGTGTTTTCACAAATTCTTTTAAAAATGTTATCTACCCTATATAAAAGCAATAACATTTAGAAGATTTTAATTGGCCGCTAATAACAAAAAAGGGAAATTTTAAAGCGGGCCCCACATCAAGAGCAACACAATTAATTTCTCTCTTTCTTCACAGCAAACTCTACAATTTCATAACTATGAATTCTCTTTCTTCACAGCAAACCCTACAATTCCATAACTATGAAATCTACCAATCAATATTTAATAAACGTACTTTTGGTTTCTTGATCAATTTAAAAAATTAATAATAAATTACAAGAAAATAAATTTAAAAAAAAAAATAAGTAGCTTATGATTTACTCTTTTTTATACAAAAAAAATATCTACAACACATAACAAGTTAAATATTTCAATATCCAAATATTTAGTAATTTAAATAAAAAAAACAACAAAAGTCATATATAGAAGAAAATAATTTTATAAAAAATTTTAAAAAAATCATCAGATCTATGAAGTTATATTATGAACATAGTAAAAATAATGTAAAAATTAAAAATTCAGTAAATCTATTATATTCACTAATAATTTTATAAAATTCAACTGAAAAAAAATAATTCAATAATCACATTAATGATATTTACTTAAAATTTTATAGAAAATAAAAAATAATACATGAACTTGGCTAAATTTTTAAATGCATGTACAGAAATTAATGAGAAAATTACAAAAAATAAAATACGATTCTGTATCAAGAACCATAAATTCCTCCGTAATCCCGTTTATATATACGTATAAATGATATTATATAGAGCCTAAACAACAAGATGACCGACACATGATATATACTGGCGTTATATAACATCGGAGATATAAAGGCGCTGAAATAGTAAACACGGAAATTCGATGAGGAAAGATGGTGGAGAATAAAAGACCATGAAAGATGACGGAGGAGATAAGGGAGATTGTAATTAGCTAGGCACTGTGAGAGCAAGGGATGAGTGAGATTGTGTTTTCGTTAAGTGTAGAGAAATTTTAGTGTTATTGTGTCTATAGTATTAGGTTTCAAATTAGGATTTAATGGATAGGCTTGCATGACTAAGTATTAGGTTTCAATAGGCCGAGGATGATGGGGTTGCATGAGTAGCAAAAAAATGGGTTTGCATGAAGGTGCATATTAACTCCAATTTATATATTTTGAATGGATATGTAATTGTCATATAAATGGTACTCTGTATAATGTTTAGGAGTATTTTTGTATTAATAATACAACTTGACAGGCTAAATCGCACACCTAATCAAAGATAACCAACAGGCCTAAACTAATGCAGTAAAGGAAGTCGGGATCATATCCACAAGGAGACTAAAGAAATTTTATTCGCTAATTAATAATCTGTCTAAGTAACAAATTGAGGGTTTAAATTGTTTGTTATCTAAACTACAAGTAGTGAAGGAAAGATAAATAAAGAGAAGAGAAATAAAAGAAGAAAGTGGATTAAAATATAATAAGAGAAATAGTATGAGAACGGTCTCAAGGAACGGAAGTTCTCTGACCAAAAGACAAACTATATAAAAAAGCAAATAAAATAAACCGTCTCCCCGGCAACGGCGCCAAAATTTGACAGGCTAAATCGCACACCTAATCAAAGATAACCAACTGCCCTAAACTAATGCAATAGAGGAAGTCAGGATCGTATCCACAGGGAGACTAAATAAATTCTATTTGCTAATTAATAGTCTGTCTAAGTAACAAATGGGGGTTTTGATTGTTTGTTATCTAAACTACAAGTAGTGAAGGAAAGAGAAATAAAGGGAAGAGAAATAAAGGAAGAAAGTGGATTAAAATATAATAAGAGAAATAGTTAGGATATCGGGTTACCACGGTCAACGATGGTCAATGATAGAATTAGAAGATTAACATAAACATGGTCTGAAGGGTAAGGAATAGTTCCTTTCGGTCTACTATTCACCCTAGAATTACTAATTTAGCTTTCGCTCTAATTAGGGCATTCTATTGTTCAATTCGCTGCAAGTTCTACCCTTTCCATATCTTACGATCTAGATCGAGGTTTAACAAAGTAATAGATCGGTCACATGCATTTAACCAATTTACTAACAATTAATGCAACGATTAACAATACAAACCAATAATTATGACTTAACTAATAATCTAGTAATTATACAGTCACATAATCGCAGCAGTTCCCCTAAATCCTAGCATAGAAGAATTAGCTACTCATGTTGGATCTAATGAAACTAACTATAACAATAAGAATTGAATTAAACATGACGGAATAAGATGGAAGAACAATTAAAAATCTAATAAATTAAATAATAAAGAGAAAGAACAAGGAAAGAGAAATTAAGAAGAAGGAATTAAAACTAAAGGAGAAAGATTCAATACCAAAAGAAAAGGAAGAAAGATCGATTCCAATTTATTAGATCTAAAGTTGCTCAAAGGAAAAGAGATGTTTAACAGTGTAAAAGAGATAACCTAATTAATCAGTCTTATAAGGCTTAAATACTAAATCCATAAGCTAGAGTACCAATTAAGTAACTAATGGGCCAGAGCCTTGAAATAACCGTCTGATTACTGGAATTAGTCGATCGACCAAATGGTGTAGTCGATCGACTAAAAAGGATGTCGTGATGATTTTAGTCGATCGACTAATGAGCTTTGTCGATCGACTAAATTCTTCAAGTGGTCGATCGACAATTTCAGGTAGTCGATCGACTAAAAGTCTGGCGAATTTCCTGCAATGCGCACCGAACTTCAAGAGGCCGCCATTTCTTCGTTACTTGGTCAAATAATGCAGTTTTGGTGGCGTTAGAAAGCTAAGAGGATAAGCTTTCATCTCCAAGTGGAATCACTGGATTATCAGTTGTAGATCTTGAGATATGGCTCTTCAAAGTTGACACTAGTGACATAAGGCTCTTGAAATTCCTTCAAACTTACTTTGTTGATAGGATTTGGCTTGCATTTGCTCCTTTTTGGGTAATAACCTATAAAATTACAACACAACCCAAAGTAGCAAATAGTGGAATAATAATAGCTAAAAGCTACGTAATAAGCATAGAAATGCGTGTCAAATAAGAGAATAAACGCATATGAAAGACACGAATCAAACCTCCCCAAACCAAACCCTTGCTTGTCCTCAAGCAAGCAAAGACTTAAGACGATAAACCCATCTAATGGAACGAAGAAAAAGCTCAGAGCTAACTATACTTCTAGTGTCTAAATCCGTTTAATGCATAAAAGCTAACACCAAGGCACTAAACCAAATGCAAACGAGTTAGATCAATGATAAAAGAAATTGAACTGTTGACCTTGCAAGACTTGTATATATCGGACTCTCACGGGTCACTTATCACTCATTCAAAGCACATGGTGAGAAAATTTGTAAGATAAGGGAGAAAATAGTCACTCACCTAACTGCGGCCTATAAGAGCATGCATGCAATTTAACATGATAAATACCTCTATCGACCGTACATACGCATTCCAACCAAACTGGACCAAGACACATGCCGAGGACTTACATATAGTGTAAGGTGAGGTAATTGGGTAAAAAGGGGCAAAATAGATTTTGGATATGTGGAGGTAAAGCCAAGCTAGTACAACCGTAACCAATTAGTACATTCATTCGCCTTATAAACCCAATCTAAAATTAAGATCGATGCCAAATTCGGCATAACCCAATACACACAACACGACTCCCCAAAAATGTATAAAGACAAGCATGGGCGTATAAACATTCCTCTTTCTTTTCTTTTTCAACACTCAACAACTCGTTTATTTCGTGTTATTTCTTTTTTCGGAGTGTTGGTTTTTTTTTTTTCTTTTTTCCTTTCTTTTTCATTTTTTTTTCTCGAATTAGCAACTCTCTTCTCATTGCAAAACTGAAATACCAAACTAACGATCAATACGTACCCAATACAAAAAATTAAATTAGCTTGACTAAGGTAGGCTAATTTTGGATTGTAGTTAAAGATTGGGTCAAAATAGGTCAATTTGGCTAGTGAAGTTTAAGGGTAAAATATGAGAAAAAGGGTTTGCCTCTCCACATGTGTCACCTTCCACAAACTGAATGCATACAGGCACTAAGAGGTAGATATCATGCTTATGCAAATTAATGTTACATGCCTTATAAGGAGTCCTACTCACATCCTAGATGAAACTGATCATGAATGTCATCAGTTTATGAAGGCTCTAATTCCTTAGAATGTTTAAGTAGGTTGCCGATATCAAGTCAAGTCTATTCGTTCAGTAAATTTTAATCAAAAACTCGTAGATTATGCAAATGATTGTACAAGATGGCATTAACGATGCAAGGCTTAGACTATAAAAGCATAGAAGCGGTTTCATCATTGTTATCAACCGTTCCGACTTGACCTAAATGCAAAATTAAACATGTTTTTGTATTTTTATGATTTTTCAAATTTTTTTGTTTTGATTATATTCAAATTAAATAAACAATGCATGCAGAAATGCAATAAATATGAAAGCGAAAATGCAATAAATAATGCAAATGGATGCAAAACACAGACATATGCATACCCTCCCCAAACCAAAAACACAATGTCCTCATTGTTTTCAGCAAACAATAAGCAGCATCAAAAATATAGAGAAAAGGGTACGCAAAACAAGGTGAATGCAAATGAATATAAATTAAATGGAAGTAAACTTACAAAATTATACAAGATAGACCTCCCCAAACCAGCCAACAACAAAGGGAGGTCGTGGCTAGCTACCACTATTCAACGACCCTTATCCAAATACGGGTAAGAGTAAGCGCTCAAGGCCCTTAAAAGCTTATCATAACTCTGTGCATGATCCTCACAAGATAATAAATAGTAAAAGGGAAAAATCAATACATATAGAATAAACCATTCCATCTTATCAATTTTCCCACGATGACGCTGAACAATCACGGTATTCCACTTAACAACAATAAGTTGAATGTTAATATTCCTATCACAAATGATCTCATATATGCCCGGTGGTCTACCTTTTGGTGGGTCATAATCATCAATCTCCTCAAATGCATTCTTTTTAAGAACAACCAAAGCAGATAGGTGGTCTTGATCGCGAGTTGAACTAACAATGGCTGGATGCGATTCAAACTCATCTAAGAATGCATAATTAATATTTGAGGAAAGAGGACTAAGCTCGGGTTTCATTACCTCAATCATGCAAGAGGTGGACAACAACCTATTTACCATCTGGATCTCGTCAGTAGTAAGCTCTCTACCTTCCAAAGCAGCCTCTAACATATCCAACACAAGGTCATTGGTTCCTGAGTCATCTGCACAAGCATCTAAAACATTCAAAGCCTCCAACGGGTCCCTTATCATGGAACCCGAATAAACATTTGAAACTGACTCATCAGTGACATCTATAACATAAGAAGTATCCATAATAGCCTCACTGACATCAATTATCTTCATTTTGTTAAAAGTGGGCTCAATCACCATGTCTTTACTCTTATCGCTCACAAAAAGGGAAAATTGGGGCTTAACACTCTCAAGGGCAAACCACTCAAAAAATTCTAATACCTCATCGACGGGTTTCCCACTGAAGTCCCCCTTACCTATGGAGTTCAGGTATGCTTGTGTAGGGTCATTTATACCCTGGATAATAAAGAGGCAAATTTGGAGGGAAGAAAAAA
>JAIUZE010000294.1:105000-277373 GCA_022085475.1 Heliosperma pusillum | reverse complement strand
ATCCACAACGACGGAGAACCGATAGGTCCAAATAGGGCGGCTCCCGGTGGCTCTGACCCAATCCACAACGACGGAGAACCGATAGGTCCAAATAGGTCCGCTCCCGGTGGCTCTGACCCAATCCACAACGACGGAGAACCGATAGGTCCAAATAGGTCCGCTCCCGGTGGCTCTGACCCAATCCACAACGACGGAGAACCGATAGGTCCAAATAGGGCAGCTCCCGGTGGCTCTGACCCAATCCACAACGACGGAGAACCGATAGGTCCAAATAGGGCTGCTCCCGGTGGCTCTGACCCAATCCACAACGACGGAGAACCATAGGTCCAAATAGGGCGGCTCCCGGTGGCTCTGACCCAATCCACAACGACGGAGAACCGATAGGTCCAAATAGGGCGGCTCCCGGTGGCTCTGACCCAATCCACAACGACGGAGAACCGATAGGTCCAAATAGGGCGGCTCCGGGTGGCTCTGACCCAATCCACAACGACGGAGAACCGATAGGTCCAAATAGGTCGGCTCCCGGTGGCTCTGACCCAATCCACAACGACAGAGAACCCATTGGTCCAAATAGGTCGGCTCCCGGTGGCTCTGACCCAATCCACAACAATGGTAAAACACAAGATTGAGGTCCAAATGAAGTAATTTTCAATGATTTCAACCAAATCCAAAATAATGTTTAGCCAACCGATTTATTCTTGAAACAAATCACATTCAAAACTTTGCCCTACAAATTACACACATGTTATGCCTATTTGAAGCAATAGAAGATTTGTCATGTAGATTTACAAGTTGTATGATTTGAAATGAAATAAAAATAAAATAGCATTAATTTAAATGATGTGATGAAAATAAAATTCGGTGTTCGTTATGCCCAGAGTTACTCTATTTAATAATCTTTTATATCCTTTTTCTTTTATGAATTAAAGAGTTGACATGCGATAAATAAGCCTCTAACACAAAAGAAGACGATTTGCCTAGATAAATGAAAGTTCTAAAGTTAACTAGTATCAATACAACTAATTACTGACACAACGAAGTATACAATACGAAAACTAAAACTAACAAACCAAAAATACTAAACAAGTGGATATTTGACAATGATTCAAAAGATAATGAATAGGAATCACAAAAACACTTGTAATGTTTTGATCAAAGGTATGAGTAAGACTTGGGGTAATCCGCCTCTAATAAGTTAAGTAACCTCGACATGCAATACTAATCACTCCTTGCCAATTTATCTACCTAATACACAAAGTAATCTCATATAAGTAGTGAGTATCAATTAAATCATCTTCATTCTCCTTTTTCAATCCTAAAGCCTACTATACAAGCCAAAATTAGTTAAAAGAAAAGAACTTTAATAACATATACAAATGATTAATGGGTAGGATACTTATCCACTAATCTAAACCGATTTAGTCATAAATCACACACAAACCTCTAATTATGAAAATGTATCAATAAAATAAACGTCTCATCAAACACTAATATTAATTGAATGAATAATAAACAAAGTTGTCTTGACCAAACACATTAGTGTAACAACATAAAGATGATACCAAGAGGAGATATATATTAGATCAAAACACAAATAATTAAGAGTCTTAGAAATTGGGAGAGATTAACAAATTATGGAAAGATTACACCAAGAGTGGAAAGATTAACTTTCCATTAATTGTTCTTCTACAAATTTGATGCAAAATTAAAACTAGATCTAATAGATGACATGGTTCTGAGAGATTTCCCCTTAGTCTCTGTTTATACCTTAAGTCTTAATTTCTACTATAGCTACGTGAGAATTACGGGCTTCGAACTAACAGAATATGGAAACACGGCCTAGCAACACCGGAGCCCACCACAACTGTGGTTAGGCCTTGCGCATTTTCTTCATTTCGAGCCTCCTTCTTCTCTCTTCGTTTGTTTATTTCTTTGACTTCCTCACCTTCTTCGTTCTTGGCTTGTCTCTTCTTGCTCTGACATCACACATTGAGATTATTTCTGCACTTAGAATGCTACCTCTTTACAGCATGTTTACAAAACGGGTTTATAAGTTTACAAGCAAATTACAAATTATAAAGCTAAATTACAACTAGTTCGCAAACGAGCATATTACATGGTAAAATGACCCAAAAGACTAAACACAAATAGAAGTCGTTGTCTACCAATTAAATTAAAACATTATCTACCTATTACTTTCTCTTAATTTTGCTTAAAATGTCACTTTACCAATGATTTTTATGGAGTAATGGTGCATTTGTGCAAATCACCGCTTTATTGTAAATTAAAATAGTTATGAGTAATATTTTGAATTGTAATAGACTTCCCACAATTATAATAGTTTTGATGAACAAATAAAGAGATAAAATCAGAAGTGGAGGAAAAATACATGATCTCAACCGATCCCTTGTTGTTTAAAGTGAAAACAATAAAGACGACAATAGGCTCCAACACAAAAAAAGGTTTTATGTATTTGGTATCTTCATTATATGATAATTACTTTGTAAAACGATGCTTTTGATAAATAGTTTTTTTTTTGTGGTAGTCATTTCGGCGAAAGAACCTCTTAAAAGGCAGTACAATTAAGTAATTAACAAGACAACAAAAAAATCATCAATCGACAACCCGCGGTGAATAACTATTGTTCTCTATATTCAATATTTAACATATTATAACGAATAATAATAAAACATGGGACAATAAACCATAACATCATCATTACTCGAAAAGTTACATAATTTTAATTATTTAAAGAATAAATTAGGGATGTTATATAAAAGGATTTCAGAAAATATATCTAGTAAGTGTAAAACGGGAAATAACGTCATTGGCATACTCTTTTTAGGGATGAAGCGAAACACCTTAAATCCAACTATGGCTACAATCTCAAGGAATAACGTGTCTCTAACGGATGGACTAGAACGATACACTAGAATACTTTTTTAATAACCCTTGTTCATGAGTATTATTCAAGATCCTAAAGTAATCGAACTAAATATTATCGACACAATAATTTCTACTTTTGTATTTCTTAAAATCATGTTTCCAATTTTTTTTTTTGAAATATTTCCAACAATGATAAATTTAGATATTGAATAGTTAGGATAAATAAATTTATTGATATGTTCATACTCACGTTTATACAGTTTTATTTCCTCCGTACTTTTTTGGTTGAGAGAAGACAATTAGCTAAGATAAATGAAAATTTTGTAGTTAACTAGTATCAATACAACTAATTATTGGCACAATGAAGTATACAATAAGAAAACTAAAACTAACAAACCAAAAACATTAAACAAGTGGATATTTGAGAATGATTCGCAAGATAATGAATAGGAACATATAAGGGGGGCTTTTGAAATGAAAAGTTCTTATAGACAAAAAAAAGAACACTTGTAATGTTTTAATCAAAGGTATGAGAAAAACTTGGTGTAATCCGCCTCTAATATGTTAACTAACCCCAAGATGCAAAACTAATCACTCCTTGCCAGTTTATCTACCTAATACACAAACTAATCTCATATAAATAGAGAAAATGACTACGGTTATGTTAATTAAAATTTGAAAAAATAAATTAGAAAATACATGCTTACACACATTTTATCCTGTCACTAACCCAATCTCAGACCTGACTTCTATCTCCGTCTCCCTCTCCCTCTCCCTCTCCTTCTCCTTCTCGAACTTTTATTTGCTCCACGATCAGATTCTTGCTTTCCATGGAGGGTATCTGACCCATCTTTGATATGCACATAACATAGTAATCTTTAGGATTATGGCTATAAATTTTAGATTTGTAATTTTTTTTTTAATTATTATTAATGCGTACTCCGTATTATGAAATTTTCATAGACTTGTAGTCGAGAATGTTATTTTCATTTTTTTTTTATATTAACACTTATGTAATTGTTTCTTCGTTATTAAAAAATGATCCTTTGATGAGAAAATCACACACCTTTTATCTAGGTAAAAAATAAGCAAAAGTACTCACAATCATTTACATTTATTTACAGGTACAACATTTTATTAGGAAAACAATGAGCCATGGTGTAGTATTGATAGTATTGATTGTACTAGTGAGTCCCTGGTTTAAGTGAGTGACGAGATCGACTGCCCGATAGTGAGTCAGCTATTGAGCACATGCTCCGCGTTCATAACCTTCGGCACACCGGACACGTTACCGGGCTCGCCATGTTGTGATGCAAATCATGCAATGGTAGGCCTTAGTGATTTAGGTGATTCAATAGAAAACAGGTAGTCTATATGTAAGTAAGTGTAATGGGACTCATTGATGCCTATGATCCTAATTCTACTGATATTGACACTCTAATTTAAGACACAATAGTTTAGTGACCGTTTGCAAGCACTAGTTGAAACGTTTGAGGCTAAATTGCGTGAATTAAGATTCTCTCCATTCTTTTCTCTCAATTTCCTCTCACAAATCCATTAATTAATATATTCCCGTTCACACTCTATTAACATTTATTTTTTTGCATAAATTTTTAACCGTTCGATGCATGCAAAATGCAATCCCTCCCCCAAATTGAGCATAGACTAGATTGGTTAGGGCATTTTTGCCACTTCCCTGATATACGGATTATGACCCCGGTGTCACACCTTGGTTAATTTTGACACTAGAAAACCAAGCTCCTGTGCCACTTAACTCACAACCCTTCGCAAGCTAAGTCAGACAACCTCTTTGCAGCTGAATATTATATGTTTCAAGAGACTAAGTGTGAGAATGTTACTTATATTACACTTGAATGCTTGGAAGAATTATGAGGGTTGGATACAATGTATTGTGTGGGTGTTTGGCAAATGATGCCCCTGACCCTTATTTATACTACTCCTATGGAATTCTCTAGAATTGGAACCTTCTGGAATTTTCTGGACATCACAACCCCAGAAACTTCCGAATGTTCCAGACACTACTAGAAATCTTTATTATGTAAATGAATGTTCTAGACCCTTCTAGAATATACTAGACCCTCCTAGAATATTCTAGACCCTTCTACACTCTTTTACAATATTCTGGAATGTTCTACACACTTACGGACTCTTCTATGACTCTTTAGAATGTTCTAGACCCATCTAGAACATTCTCGACTCCTCTAGACACTTTTTAAAACTACTAGACTTATCTACAACATTCTAGAATGTTTTGTACTCTATAAGGAGAGAGGGTGTGCCACATGTGTCCAGATGTTGCTACCCGTGACACCGCGATCTCTCTTTTATTTACATACACATTATCATACCACTAAATATCTGTCGGAAACAAATGGGGAAAAACTTAGAGGATAGGAGGGAGCACTAAAAAAGGACAAATCGTACTTTTCTGTCAAAAATCGTACCAGGTCGAATAATTCGGGTTCGGACCACTCAATTTATTTTCTCGATCGTGTCCGGTGCGGTTTTAGACTATTGCTCAGCCCACCAACTTACAAACATTTTAAAAACTTAGATTTCATTATTGAAATATGCAAAATTCGCATTTTTCCGCTACGTACATGAACTAGGGATTTAAGAAAGTGAGAAATTTTAAGTTTTGTGATTAATGGCGCATTTCTTTGTTTTTCGATTGGATGACGAGAAAGAGTGTCAATCGTAAATTGTTCCCATCAAGTATATGGCCACAATTAAGGTTTTCAAAATTGGTTCAGTTAACTTAACCGATTCTAAACCGATTGAAATGAACGGTTAGCCGGTTTAATGGTCCGCAAGAACACCGAATCGAAACCGAAGAAATGTCAAGCTACGATTAAATCAAGTCACCACTTTCTCTCGGACGACTATAAATATATGAATCGTGTACGTAACATCGCAACAAGGGCGCATATGTAACTCATTCTAAGAGAAGAGACGTCCCGAAGCAATAGCGTGTCCGAAAAGCATCCAAACAAGAACGATAGACTAGAATAATTTGTTAACAATTCTTTGTCTAAGTATAACCTAAGCTCAATAGATTTTATCTAAGCCATTCCCAAATTCTCATTTCAGACGGTCACTATCCGTCTTAAGTTTAAGACGAGTCAAATACATACCAAATAACCCACTTGTTACATAGAAAATACAAATGTTTGTATTTATTAGTTTATTACCACTACTTGATAGTATGTGACCCGTCTCTGAAGCTTTAAACGGATTACAACTTACAAGGACGTTTAACTCATTTGCCTATTTTACAACAATCAATTTACATGTTAAAAAATAAAGATCCAAGTTTTTCATTTATCATGAATTCATGATCTCATTCATATTCATATTCATATTCGTATTCATATTCATATGTTTTCTATTTGTATATATCTATTTCGATACACACATATCCTATTCCTTCTTGACATGACAATGTCAAAATTTCTATTTATGTTCGAGGAGATGTGAGGAATATATAGAAAGCATTTTGCTTAGATATGATAAATTTATTAAAAGAAAAAAAATCACCCATACTTTTGTATTAAACTATCAAGAATTATATTCTTTTAATATTTATGTTAGGTGATAGTAAAAGGGTAAATCATATAAACAAAAATCTATATTGATTTAACATGAATAATAATATCTTATCATATGAATACTTCGAGAATATATATATATATATAGGTAAAAGGATTTCATATATATCAGTACTTCAAACTATTTGTCCAACACAAATCTTGCTACATCACAAACGAAAACAAAATTTACTTTCAATTGATTATACATCTGCACGCAATCATGAATACATCGAATTTCTTTAAGATGTTCGTAATTTCACAACTTATGTTGATGATATGTTCGCTCAACCATGCACGAGTTATTGAGCCAAAGTTGGGTAATGTTCTAAATGTGTTAATTCCTCAAAGTACATTCAATTCGATCCATAATGTTAAATTAGACTCAAAAGGAGCTATTCCTCCAAGTGCTCCTAGTCGGAAACACGATAAACTAGCCCCACAAGGTTCAATTCCTCCTAGTACATCCAATTCGATCCATAATGTTGAATTAGACTCAAAAGGAACTATTCCTCCAAGTGCTCCTAGTCGGAAACACGATAAAATCTCTCCACAAAGTTCAATTCCTCCTAGTACATCCAATTCGATCCATAATGTTGAATTAGACTCAAAAGGACCTCTTCCTCCAAGTGCTCCTAGTCGGAAACACGATAAAATCTCTCCACAAAGTTCAATTCCTCCTAGTACATCCAATTCGATCCATAATGTTGAATTAGACTCAAAAGGACCTATTCCTCCAAGTGCTCCTAGTCGGAAACACGATAAAATCTCTCCACAAAGTTCAATTCCTCCTAGTACATCCAATTCGATCCATAATGTTGAATTAGACTCAAAAGGACCTATTCCTCCAAGTGCTCCTAGTCGGAAACACGATAAAATCTCTCCACAAAGTTCAATTCCTCCTAGTACATCCAATTCGATCCATAATGTTGAATTAGACTCAAAAGGACCTCTTCCTCCAAGTGCTCCTAGTCGGAAACACGATAAAATCTCTCCACAAAGTTCAATTCCTCCTAGTACATCCAATTCGATCCATAATGTTGAATTAGACTCAAAAGGACCTCTTCCTCCAAGTGCTCCTAATCGGAAACACGATAAAATCTCCCCACAAAGTTCAATTCCTCCTAGTACATCCAATTCGATCCATAATGTTGAATTAGACTCAAAAGGACCTCTTCCTCCAAGTGCTCCTAGTCGGAAACACGATAAAATCTCCCCACAAAGTTCAATTCCTCCTAGTACATCCAATTCGATCCATAATGTTGAATTAGACTCAAAAGGACCTCTTCCTCCTAGTGCTCTCCCTCCGAATCACAATAAACTCATCCCAAATGAGTCCTTTTATAAGCTCTACCTCAGAAAAGTAGGGAATTGTTACAGCTATGTGAAGCAATAGGCATTTCGCATGCAAATGCAAAACTTGTCTGGTTTGAAACAAATAAAGGGCAACAGATGACCTCACTGAATGAAAAGTTTAATGAAGTCATAAACTACTTATTGTTTAGTCTAAATATGGCTTTAAATGTCATTTTACCTCCCTTATAATTGAAATCCATCTAGTCTAAATACAATCAGACAGAAAAAAAAAATGCTATTTCCTACTCTTAACCTACACATTTAAAGAGGCAAATTAGATCGACCTACAAAAAAACTAGCGGAGATATATTTTAGATTCAAATTTCGATCCGAGCTTTTGTTTTCCACTAAAGTTGATTCACTGATACCTAGATGATATTTTACATTTATATACACCATGAAGAGTGCTATTGAAAATTACCACTCCATTTATTACAATATCATACATTTTGCAAAATTCGTAGGCAAAGATTTGGTAAATGTATGAGATTAGAATAAATAGAGTGGTACTAAATTTCAAAGCCATTGGGTGACGTCTGATAACTATATAGCACTTACTATCGTACCAATAAGCATGTTGGACACTTGGCCTATTAACACCTCTAGTTGGTAACTGGGTACTGCCATACTGAACAAATTCGTCTTATGCTTAAAACGAGTCAAATAGTACCCCCACTTAGATAGATGAGACGAATTTTTTCCTAGGCCCTAGACATTTTGCTTTTGTCCCATCTATCCATTTGACTCGTATTAAGTTTAAGACGGATTGTCGGATATGTATGTCTTGAACAAGAAGATGAAGTAGTCAATAATGGAGAAGCAGGCTCTCACTTTGTCTATAAAAACACGAGAACATAAACTCGCATCATTCTATAATAAGAGCATTCGTGTAGTGCACATATCTGACACAAGAGCAGTGATTTAGCAGAGTCCGTGTAGCAGAAATTTATACTCAGTGAAATAACAGTGCCCTCTCGTCATTAAGATGTTCTTCTAAGCTCCTTTGTGTTTAAAAATAATGATGATTTACCGAACGCCCAATTGTTTGCCTTGGGAAAGTGATAAATAAAGTAAAATGTATCCATCCAAGAAGATTTCACTTTTTATTGATAACTATTACGCTTTGTAGGTCTTTTTAACATAGTACAACAGAAGACAAGTTGATGGTAGAAATGCTCTAGTTAAACATAGACCATGAAAAATACATGCATTAAGAGCATCACCTAGTTCTGTATGATGGAACACTTAAAATGAGGCCTGCAAAGCGCCAACTCGATCACGAGGAATCAAGCGCAGCTCTGAACCGTGCTTAAGAAAGACGTTGCCTGCAATAATTCCAATGCCATTTACAAAACCTTTGCTTGATAGATAGGAAAGACAAATTTACTATAAAAAGTAAATTGATTTAAAGAGAGATGCTTCTATAGGCAGTAAAGTATAGATAAACAGGCGAATCTTACCAGCGCTTTGCTGTGGATTAATTCCAACACCATCTGTGTCCACGAGAGTAGAGAAACAAATTAAATAAATTTTAATAAGTATGGGTATAAGTGTATAACCCCCTTCCCAACCAAAAAGAATCTAAAGCCGATGTATCATAAAGATGTATACTATTATAAATTTATGGTTTCCGATAAAAAAAAAAAAGACAATATCTAAGTCTATCCAAGTATCCAGCTCATAAGAATGACATTACCAAAACCCCAAAGGCTCCTGCCTAAGGGGATTGGGGAAGTAACGAAGAACGATGTAAGCATCAAGCAACCTCACTTTTGTCAAGACTAAAAAAGCTAACCAAAAAACTGTCAGCGCTTAGAAGCTGAGACTAAAGCAGCTTCAAAAGAGTATATAGCAAATAGCTTGCTTAAGCTTCTAAGATCAAGTAACATTTAGCAGGCATTAAACGGAATGAACTCTCAGTCAGTCACCCTAAATTACTACGGAGTACTATATATATTATCATCTCGTATTCTCATCTCTCCGTAGAATTCTCCATTCTTAGCAAACAGTCCATTTGCGATTTTCAGCATAATTGGATTAAACAATGGAAGGCAATTTGTGATTAAAGATTAATAACGATCCTCAATGACAAATTTAATAAGCACAATGCCATCAAACTTCCATGTTTAAGGACGATTGCCCATAAATATGGTTGTAGGGTTTCAATCAGCATTTGATGTTCTTTAATCTTACTCCGCATATGTTAACGAAAGGATGATAACAACAAAAAAATCCATTTTTATATTGGGAGCGACTATAAAGCCAATAATATTCCGATTGTCAAAGTAAAATCAATGTTTCAACTTTCAACGAAACTCCATCAATAGTCAATATTATTCATACATACAAAAAAAAAAGTTTCTTCATATTTCATAATCAAACAATCAATTTACAATTCCCATCGTATTTAAAAAAAACAATCAATCAAAAAATTGTGGCAAACATCAATAACAATCCTCAATACTCAATAGCAACAGACCAACAGTATCACATTTAAGAATTGATTGATTCTGTATTAAAACTCCGCCATTTCCTAAACTTTACCTCAAACCTCCTATTGAAATCAGTTTCGACAAACAAGAAGAAATGTATTACTCTCTCCATCTCAATCATTTGTTTACCTTTTACATTCTTCGTGACGGATTAATTGTACACATATTTCTAGCACTAGTTTTTCTAACAAAATGATCCGTTTTCTAAACATTTCCTCCAAAACTAATACCACAATTTTCAGTCAAATAACAATCCTCAATAACAGAAGTATCAACCTAACCTAACAATTAGTCTCCTATAAAGCGGTTTTACACAATGCACAAAGAGACCATGTTCCATATCAGCGAAAAAAGTATTTCAAAACAAACCGTTTTACAATCATTTGTTTACCTTTAATATTCTACACACATTTCTAGCCCTAATTTTTCTTACGAAATCATCCGTTTTCTAAACATTTCCTCCAAAACTAATACCACAATTTTCAGTCAAATAACAATCCTCAATAACATAAGTATTAACAATTAGTCTCTTGTAAAGCGGTTTTACACAAGTTTTGCATACAACAAATCCAATCCACAAAGAGATCATGCTCCACATCCGCGCAAATACAATGCACAAGGAAAATATGATCCATATCAGTAAAAAAAATACTAAGAATCAATTTTACGATATATATACTTGTGTAAGACCGTCTTATAATACTAAAAAAAGTCGAAAAATTACCGTTGGTGATAATCGCACTAGTTTGAGGAGGAACCTTAAATTCTTCGGCGGCGAATTTGAGTACGGCGGTGAACGGCGCTGCTTCCGGCACACTAAACCTGATTATTTTAATTATTTAATTCAGCCACGTCAGAATCACATTTAATTAAATAATAATAAACAAATAAATCGTCAATTTTAATTGATTGTATACACTTTGAAAGAAAGATAATTGAAAAGAAAGAGGAAGAGAAAGAGAGCGTACACTTTGAAAGGAAGTTTAGGGTCAGAAGTGAGGGTGATTTTGAAGGATACCTTTCCTCCTCCTTCATTCGCCATTTTTTGTTATTTCTTTCGATTGATTTTTTTTTCCTCTTGCAACAATTTTCAACTGTTACTCGTCGCGTATGAATCAAGCTTTTAATTAGACCCGTGCCGTGCCACTTGTTCAATACTTCAATGTCTGAGTTGGCCTTATGGGCTAAGGGGCTAGGGGTCGGAGCTAGACCTTACAAGATTGACCCGAGATTTGAAAGTGAATCGAAAAGTGTGACCCAAACTTGACTTGAATACTCGATCTGACCCGATTCGAAGTGATCCAAACTGACTTAACAATCTGAAATGACTCAAACAACCTGAAATGACTTATTTTAAGTAATATCCTAACCCGAAATGACCTAAACGGCCCAAAATGACCCGACCCGGAGTGAACAACCCAATAATTGACCCATAAATGGCCGAATGGAAGTTACCTGACACAAATGACCCATTTTTCAGGTCTAGCTCGAATGGGTGTTTATCAAGTGGCTCACGATGAGAATTAATCTGGATCGTATAATTCAGTTTGGATTAAATCAGGGTAGACGTTGATACTCAAATTAAGTCCATAGTTCATGTGTTAGTTGTATTATAGGCTTTAATTTGGTCTTGGACAAGAATAAAAGATTGTAAAATAAAATTTAGACCGAGTTTCTATTAAAATGTAAATCTCTAGACGAGATGTCGGTTAAATGTTACAAAATATGGTTAATTTTAGTTGATAGATTGGTATTTATGATAGAACATGAAAAAAAATTTATTTTATTTTTAACAAATTCGGGTTTAATCTCTATTAGTATACTTACCAGTCTCGACCGTCACCGCCACCCCCATTAACAAATAACAACACCTACCCCTCTTCGCTCCCTCATTCATTAACCTAATCGACAAATACCAAACCACATTCATTAACCTAACCAACCAATTTCAAACAAAAAAACACCCTACAAAGCATAGAGTTCCATAAACCTTACAAATGTGTTGACTTAATGTAGTAATACTGTAATAGAACCCATTGCTCATAGCCTCATATGACCGTTGACCAAAATTTCCTTTGCGCAACTGTTGCATGGTGTAATTAGTTGGCAGTGATCATATTTTTGACATATAGTGAGTTAGTGACTACTCTTTGATAAATAATAAAATATTTTTTTTTTCAAGGTGGTCTTACTTCTCAAAAAATTGTCACATTTTACAAAAAAAATATGTGTGAGTTCGTCGTATGAGAGACTTGCTAAAAAAAAAAAGTAAATGGCAAACCACATTCATTTCACATAACCAATCTCTCCCTCTATCTCTCGTCGTTCTATCACTTCGCCATCGAAGTTTATTGCCTAAGCAACCTTAACCACCTTCCCGCCACGGTAACTAATTTTCCCGCCACGGTAACTAATCTTCCCGCCCTTTTCAACTGTCCAATTTCACTCTCATATTCTTTTATCTACAGAACTACCTGCGAAACCCTAGAATTTCCGATTAATTTACATTCTTCAAACATCTTCGAATACGTCGACGAATTACCGTATTTTTCTTATCTGAATGAGACGGTCTCACAATAAACTTGTTTTTATTTTAATTTATTTCTTGTTAGTTTGTCGTTAGTTAATGTTATGTGTCACATATATTCAGCATGAGGTCGTCTTTCAGTAGACCTACTCTTGTTTTTATATTACGTCTAGTGTATCTTAATATGAGACGATCTCAAGATAGATTTCGTGTTTTTAGTGACACTTTCTTTCTGTACATTATAAAGTTCAATTTTTAATTTATTTCTTGTTAGTTTGGCGTCTAGTTAATGGTATGTGTCACACATATTTAGCATGAGGCCGTCTCTGAGTAGACCTACTCTTGTTTTCATATTACGTCTCATGTTATCTTAATATGAGACGATCTCACAATAGACTTCGTGTTTTTGATACTTTTTTCTGTACCTTATAAAGTTCAATTTAATCGATTTCTTTTTATTTTTCAGGTTTCTTTTTGCTATGCTTTTGAATCTTCAATGGAATCGTCGTAATTTGGAGGTTACTTTTTGCTACGCTTTTGAATCTTAAGTGCAAAAGTGGAATTTTTGTTTGTGATTGGAGAACACAAAATCAATTCAATAACGATATGTTTTTACTGTTTTAAGTAATTTCTTCGATTTTAGATTGCTACAGTGTGTTAATTGAAGTTAGGTGAAATGATTGCAACCTCATATTCATACGATAATCAGTACTGTAATTATTATGTAAAACCGTTTTGTAGTCAAAATATCTGATTTATTGAAAGTTAAAATAAATGTTACCCGATCAAAAGCCGTCTTATGATGTAGGATGGTTTTATTCGACAATTTGTGTATGACAATATATCATGTAAGATGGGTTGTACATCAAACAACGGTCTTACAATACGTGTTATAGTTCATTCAGTGTTTGTAATAAACGCGGTGCACCGGGATTGTAAGAGTGTTGTATGCCGGTCTAAGTGTCTAACATGATACGAGTAATTTGTTGGTCGATGGTTATATATCGACTTTTTTTTAAGATGGTTATCATTTGTTTGAATTCTGCCTTTGAACTCTATAATTTTGACGGCCAGATGATTATATCTATATGATTGTATTTCGGTCGATTTCACAGTTGCGTTTCTTGTTAATGACCACTATTCAATTTGGGTCAGAGATGCTGTTGTTGTTGTCGTGCTGCTAGATAGTTTCTATTTCTTAGAGCTATAATAGATTTTTTGTTCAATAACTTGATTGTGTGATTGCATCTTTCCTGTGTCGTTTTCACTATGTATTACTTTTAGAACCTCTACATGTAGTACAAAACTTACATGGCTGTTTCGCCTGTTTGCGATTTTAAGGTTCATCATGAAGGCAAAGTATTAAAGCACTTTATATATTTTGAGACTTGGCACGGGGGCCTTTTGTTTAGACATCCCACTAGATAACCCGAAAGTTGTGGTTATGTCTATGGTGGGGTAATGAGGAATCGGATGTATATATTCTTTCCTATTTGTACAAATCACAATATGGTACTTAGCAAATGACCCTTCAAAGAGTGTTTACCACAGCAATTCCTTACCTATATAAATACATATTGTACAGAGTAGTTTTTATAATCAGAATTTTAACCTTAAATATCTTGCAGTCTTAGACATTAATCGTAAAACCTGGTTCTTTGTATAGGTGTACTTCACGTGCAAGGAATCAAGGATATATGTCTGATTTGTTGAACTTTGTCATTCTTCCAGTGAAATCGAATGGCAACCGCTGGCTCTGTTCAGAAAAGTGCACCTTATGATACGAATGATTTGTCCGTCAACAGTGATCATGTAACCATCAGCATTCCAGTCGCTACAGGTCATGGAGAAGTTCCTGGTCAACTAAGTAGAAACGCTTCAATAGAACAATCATGCAGCAATGGCGGTTCTATGAGAAGATTTCTAACGGGTTCTTTTCACCCTCAGCTGGGTGAGGATCAGGAAAATGAGATTGTTTCGCAAGCCGGTGACAGTGGGGATACAGTACTTAGCAGAAGAGGAAGTAAGAGAGGAAGTGGCCGAGTATACGCTAATGAAGAGGTTGCGTTTCCTATTACAGTCTCTCTAGTGACACCAATTAGCTCCGATATAGTGAATTCAATTTCCAAAGATGCTGACCCACGTACGGAACTGGTAAGATAGTATCCGAACAAAACAACTAGGATAACCACATAATGACATGTTAATTTCCGCTTAAGGATTGTTGCTTATAAATAACAGGAGGAGAAGGAGAAGAAAGAGCTGCCACCTTCATTTGAATACATTTCCTACCTCATACATCTAGCTGTTTTTGGAATTCTTGGGGTAATCTTTCAAAACTGTTTTCTAGCTTTGATAATTAGTGGCGTATCTATATCTCATATTTACTCTCTTATGTTTATCACTCTTGATGTTGAACATTGGATTGTGGAGACCTAGCTTACGTGGAATCATTGGAAGATATAACCTGACTTGCGGTTTGGTAATTGCAGGTCCTTACAAGATATCTACTACAGAAATTGTTTGGCCCAAGTGTTGCAGGTGTGACTAGTGATGGTAGCATTTTGTATCTCGATCTTCCATCAAATATGGTAACGTTAACCACCTCATATGGTCGCATAGTCATTTGATTTTAGATGAGTATAGGCGTACACATGTGATTTAGCCTATGTTGCCCAGACTCGTTTAAGTATCCGACACGGATGCTTGTCCAAGTGTCCGACTCGGCCATTTTTATGGAAAATATGCATTTTTTTGCTTAAAATGAGGTGTCAAAGTGTCATACCCATGTCCGACTATTGGGCATGGGCACGGGCACATGAGCGACTCAGAAGAGTAGAAGTAATATAGGATTTAGCTCTTACTTTTGGTTTGGCCGTCCTTGTAGGTTGGTTCTTTCTTAATGGGATGGCTAGGGGTTGTATTCAAGAGCAACATATCTCGCTTCTCAGATCAACTTGCAATTGGACTTTCAACTGGTTATCTGGGAAGTCTTACCACATTCAGCGGATGGAATCAGAAGATGCTCGACCTTAGTGTTCATGGTCATTGGGTTTTTGCTGTGCTTGGTTTTTTCTTAGGTATCAGCTATAAGTCCAATTATTTCTGCTATTCTGGCAGTCTTGAAAACATTTAAATGCAAAGGAAATTTGTTCTTTTTATGAATTTTCCTTGAGCTGTGATGACTTTCAGGGTTGATTCTCGCAGCTGGTTCCATTAGCCTTGGTATTGAGACTGCTGAAGGATTTAGGTGGCTTCTAAGGAGGATTGGAAAACGTTGGGGTTTCAAGAAGTGGAGAGTAAATAGGTTTAAGTGTAACCTTGTAGTTCTCTTGGTGTTGGTGCTGATGTGGGCTGGCTTGTGGACAACAAGTGGGATTTTGGAGAAGGAAAAATTCAGAGATGGTGGTAGTGGTGCGCAGCTTTGGTTGGCCTGCTTCGTTGGCCCATTAGGGGTTTGGATGAGATGGTGGCTTGCTCGATTAAATGGACGAGGAGTGGGAACAGCGGGTTTGTGGAAGTGGGTCCCATTTGGGACTTTGATTGCCAATGTGTCAGCAGCTTGCGTGATGGCAGCGCTAGCTACTCTCAAGAAAGCGGTAAGGTTTAGCATTGACATTGTTTTACTTTCACTGCTCACAGCATTCAACTTTTGTTACTAGTTCAAAGTGTGATTAAGTATTTATTAAGCTATCTGTAGCACGATTGCGACAGGAAAGTTAAACCTGCCATAACTCGTGTAAATTTTTGATCTGTGAGCAACTCATCTGTTTAATTGGATCGTTGTCGACATTTGTTTGTGTTGCAGGTTAATACGAAGGACTGTGAGACAGTAGCAACAGGCATCCAGTTCGGTCTAATGGGTTGCTTGAGCACCGTCTCAACTTTAATGGCAGAGTTTAATGCACTGAGAAAAAGCAGTCATCCCTGGAGAGCATATGCATATGCATCCATGACAATTGGAATCTCATTTGGTCTGGGAACCTTGATATACTCGGTCCCTGTGTGGACCAAGGGATACCATTAGAGCGGACACAACTGACTTCCCTAGATTCGAAAGTAACATTTCCGAATCGACCATAACCAAGCCTACTAATGTTAATAGCCTTGATCTGGAACGACCAGAAAATAACAAGATGAACCTCTAAAAACTGATACGTACCTGAAATGATCCAATAGCACGTCACTGGAAATGACTTAAACATGTAATAACCCACTTGAAATATTACGTCTGCCTCCTTGCCCTTGGTTCACTGTAGCAGCTAATCATGGTGGTTCAAACCGATTGTGACGAAAGTTCATGGGAAATTCTCAGTGTTGATTGATTTCTGTTAAACTGTAGTTTCTCGTGTATCAGTGCCGTATTAACAATCTTGTTTATCAAACAAGGCGATTACGCACATATGTGTCTCCCTTGATACGGCCAATGAAGAGTTGGCCTGAGCTTGTTTTGCTGAAATGTTGCTGCTGTTCTTCAAATAAGGCGCTGTAAAAGCTAGCTTAGGTAGTTTTGTACAGTATGTTTTATGTATATTTGGCTTCGACCGCCGGTCAAAATTTTTGTAAGGTGTAAACATTGGTATCCTGTGAATAGAAAAACAGGTGCTTGTTATGTAAAATTGTGGACCTTCTGTTATGTGACGGAACTAAAATCGGAAGATATAATATCCGCAATGGCTTCTTGCCTGCACCCACGGGCACCTTTGCAGAGTAACCAGGGAAAAAACGAGGCATATCTTGGGCGCTTGGTTTTCATTTTCTTTCACAAAATTAAAGTCGACATATTCAAACTATCGAAATGAAAATATCTCTATTCTCTAGCCAATTATCATGCTACCGAAATAACTCGGCGGAATTTCTTGTCCAGAGTATCGAGATGAGGTGCTCGTCGGTGCTTGTGACAATTGTAGTCTCTTTCATGGATAATTTTTTATGTTTTAAAAAAAAAACTAATAAGATTTCCTTGATTACCTCAAATTAGACTAATAAAGTGTTATAATTATGATTTATGATTGTGATTAATGGTAAAATTATCACTCCAACAAATGTAATGTCAGAAATCAGAATCTGAAAGTAATTATATTCGACTTCAATTAAATAAAGTTAAATAAACAAAACCAGCG
This sequence comes from Heliosperma pusillum, assembly GCA_022085475.1. Classification (NCBI taxonomy): domain Eukaryota; kingdom Viridiplantae; phylum Streptophyta; class Magnoliopsida; order Caryophyllales; family Caryophyllaceae; genus Heliosperma; species Heliosperma pusillum. Next base: position 259,381 of record JAIUZE010000294.1, on the reverse strand, counting down.
AGAATAATCACCAAAATCAGAGTGGCGCAGCGGAAGCGTGGTGGGCCCATAACCCACAGGTCCCAGGATCGAAACCTGGCTCTGATATGAGAAAGCTTCCCGCCTTTTTTTTACTTTTAATTTTATTTTTAATTTTAATTTTATTTTTAATTTTAATTTTAATTTTATTTTTAATTTTATTTTTTGCTTCACAACAATTATTTTCCTAATAATACATGCGAATTATAAGATTAGTTTATTAGTTTCTTTTGGTTTCCATATTTCCATGTTATCTCTGTAAATATTATGATCTTGTTAGTTTTCGTCAAATATTTAAATTTTTACCGACCATGTAGATGCATATAATGAGGTAAGGAAGTGTCTAATACACCAACATTTGCGCATTTTCCCGGTTTTAACAAACTGGTTAGATATTCACCAAAAAAAAAACTGGTTAGATGGCGACGAGTTTCAAACAAATTCTTTTACACTAATTCTCATCGAAGATGGGCATATCCGTCTTCAATGAGACTTGCTGATCCTTTTATTATCCTCTCGAGAAAAAATAAGTTTTTGATGACTCATGCCGTAAAATCCATGATAAAAACAAAGTTGAGAATAACATATCCATACAACATAGAAATTTTAGCTTGTTTCCCTTTTATTGCTAACCATGGCCGTTAAATAAATTTGAGTGGCCCGGTTCTAAATGACCGTTTGGGGGGCCATATAGAAGGAAAAACATGATTTTTGTATTAGACGGTATTCAAATGTCAATATTTAGCTACTAAATTAGACCCCAAAAAGTTTAGGGCACCGGTTCTGAGAATATTTTGAACTAGATAGTCCAAGATATAAAACTTATGATCTTCATGCCTCAATAATAGTACATCCTAGTAGCAATTACTCTTAATATTTTTCATCACTGAGGAAGCTTGTTAAGCTTGCAATATTTGTAATCACTATATTTCTTCTTCTTGTACTTGGATGGATTTTCATCACTAATAATAAGCTTCTCAATGGGGCCTACTTCATGCTCCGGTGGCGGTTCGAGGAAGACGGGCCATGACATCCTTGTTCTATCCTTGTTCACTGTTGTTCTGTGAAGCACTGCCTTGTACTTTCCATTGCTCATAATCTAAAAATATTTACTTTTTAAGGTTAATTACAAATTTTGTATATCAACTAGACCCATGGAGACGAAAGGTCATATCTAATCAGTTGGTTGTACTTAAGACCGTTGTATACTTTTATGCATCTTAGTGGTGATCGAAATGGCTTCAAATCGTCTGTATCATCGACTAGTACCCAATACTAATACCCATGGAGACGAAATGTCATATCTAATCAGTGGTTGTACTTAAGACCGTTGTATACTTGTATGGGTCTTAGTGGTGAAATGGATTCAAATGATCCGATTTATCGACAAGGCTATCTAAACGTTTGACTACCTGAAGTAGATAATCTGGTTTACAATGATGACTCATAAAACTGTCTTAAATAAGAATTGCTACCCTACCAACCATAAACTTATATTCAAACTATCAAATTTGTACAACCCTCATAACTTTCCCAACTAAGCTAGCTAACATTTGCATAAATGAAATCGTCTCAGAGAGTTAATTACCTCCATTTGGTCGCCGACATGGATAATAAGTGCATTAGGAATGTACTTAACATCATACCAAAACTCATCCTTAGAGACTTGAAGGCCAGGGACATCATTAGGAACAAGAATGGTAAGAACACTCATGTCGGTGTGGGCCACCACGCCGAGAGCCAAATCGGGTCGTGGACAAGGTGGATAGTAGTTAATCTTAAGGAGGTAGACTAATTCTTCACCACCACTTGTTTCTTTGATCTCATTGTCCTCCAAACCAAGTCCCTTAGACATGTACTTGAGGAGCTTATCTCCTATTTCTCTTAAGTGCTTTGTATACTCTTCATTGGCCTCCCTATATATGAATGGTCTAATAACATTAAATTAAACACTATAATAGCTCAAATACAAAATTTTGATATAATACTGTCTTACAACAAAGTTGTATAGAGTAACAAAGTTGTACATTTTTCCTCATTTTAAAAAGATCTCTCAAAAGCTGAAATTGAGAGAACAAGTGAACGAGAGGTTATAAGATTTTTTTTTTTGAAAAACGATCACAAACGAGACTTACTGTATATAGTTTGTGGTTAAGATAGTGAACAACCATGCAACCCACTAGTAACAACTTTGATATTCTTACGATTATGCTCGTGTTCGGTTTCATGTGAGTACAAACTAAAAAGTACAACGAATGTAAACAAATGAGCCAACTCCCAACAACCTTCCACACTCATTAGGGTATTCCTACGTTAGTTACTCCATAATTTATTGTCACCTCATGCATAAATTATTATACTCGTAATAAATACTTCGTATATCTTAGTCCAATACTCTAATGATTAAGACAAAAATATTGTAAATAATCCTTTAAATCTCGCTCTACTCTTTAATTATAATGTCGATTTCAAAGGTACATCCTCTAATTCCTTGAATCAATATAACCATGTTCATGAATGTCCTTAATAGTTAATACACAAGAACAAGGAAAACAAAAAATGTAGATAATATCAAATGTGCTAAAGAATTGTGGCATACTCGTATGCAAAGGCTTAAAATAATTTTCCACTAAACTTTTATAACCAAAAAATTTAGTTAGTGTAAATGAAGTTAGCTTGTCTAATTCTTAACCGAGTTTAAATCGAATATCTGACTCTATTCATCGTATGAGAGCGAATTATCTATCCCATTTATTTATTTTTTTCAAAAAAGAAAACTCTTTGGACACATGATTATTTTACGAGTATTTTTATGATTAATGTTTATATATATGTCAAGTGAAGAGGTATACACATGACCTTGAACATTTAAATGAGATAAGGAATCTAGACTCTAATCTTATCAACGTATCCATGTTCATGATTTTGTTCCTAACATAACCAAGTCCATGAATATTCTTTGATACACAAAAACAATAAAACCAAAAAAGAAATATAACATTACAAATTTACAATCAAATGTGTAAAATAATTTGATTTTTCTAACGTGTTCCGTAAGCTGAATATGAAATGATTCATACATATTATCTTGTGAAATGTAAGTATAAACTTACTAATTTTACCATAATAAGTGTGTAAACCTTATATATATTTTCATATTCAGCTTATTAACCAGTACTTTTAGGACACACGTCATAAATATCGTAAATCATATACCTGTAAGATGGAGGATTATTAGGCCAAAATTGATAATCAACAACAGAAGGAGGCCAAACATTATGAAACAAATGATCAACCCAACCTTTTTTGCCATAAACTTCTTTTTGAAGCTTAGTTCCATACCCATTATTATTATTATTATTATTATTATTATTATTATTATAACCTAAAGGTTTGGCAATAAGCTCTTTTTCTTCTTGTGGAAGTTCAAAAAACTCTTTTCCAACTTTTTGCAAATTTGCAATAACTTCATTTGGTATTCCATGGTTTACTACTTGGAATAATCCCCATTCTTGGCTTGCATTAGAGATCAAGTCTACCACCCTTTCTTCGTCGACGTCGTCGAGATTAATAGTTGGGATTTGTAGGATTGATCCATGGATTGTGGTGAGTGCTGGTTGCTCATGTTCTAGTCTTATGAACTCTGAGGGGATGTTGTTTATGGTTTTGGACTTCATGGCTATGTTTTGTACTCTCACACCCTCTACCTCCATTATTCTTTAGGAAGAGTAATTTTTAAATTTTAATGATTTTTGTTATTAAAAAATTGAACAAGGTTTTAGTATATATATACTTGCATAGGAGATTAGGAGTTGATAATAGTATTATCAAGAGAGATTAAAATGGTTTTAGGTATATATACTTGCATAGGAGTAGGTAAGAGCTTAAAAATGGGTTATATATTGAGTAAGTGACTAGAGTGAAGATTTAAGGTTAAGGGCTGAAAATCTCCTTAAAATCTATATTTAACCATGTGACAGTGCCCATGTTCTTTTAAGCTTAATTTCAGTTCGTTTAATTTTACTTTGACACTATTCAGTTTAGTTCAGTTTAGATTTAGTCAGTTCTATTCAACTTATCTTTTCACAAAATTAAGTCTTATTTCAGCTCTATTTACTTTAACTCGGCTCCATTCAGTTTAGTTCACTTCAGCTCACCTCCATTATTTAAGTCAATTCAACTCAATTCAACCGAAAAAAACAGGTTAGTTAATGTTGTGGAGATTTTTAATTAATTTAAAGTTATAATATTAACAAAGGAGATTTTTACGTAATTTAAAGTCATAATATTGACAAAAGTTAAGTACGAGATCGAGTTAGAGTTCAGTATGAGTCACACATCGACATTTTGGTTCTAGGAGTAAGAATTCATCGACACTCAAGTTTGAAATCCATGTCAACAACAAAAAAAGTAAAACAAACGAGAATTGCTATCCACCTTCTCTTTTCTATCTTCTTCTCTCACAATCGATTAAAATACCATACATTTTGCCTCATCCACTTGTCATCCGCCCACACCCAATATATATTATTTTAGCCGATTGTGAGAGTAGAAAGGGAGAAGGTGGGAGAGAAGATTGTTTACGTAGATAACATCCCTCGCAACAAAATGGTGTGAGGCTGTGAGCTGCATACAAAGAGCCAAAAACAACTTTCAATCTCAGGATAACAACATAAACCCGATTATGTACGAAAACAATAAATTAAAAAGAAATACTTTTTTCATTTTCGTATTTTCTTGCCATTTCTTTTTTGAGGGTCAAAGGTTGCGGGATAAGTAAGACAAGCATAATGAATCACAAATAGCTTGTCTTTACCTATCCATGTGTTGACCCGTCACAAGCTTGTGACGGATATGTAATGAGAATTTGTGAAGTGATTGATGGTCACAAACTAACATAGTAACATGTACCATATCTGCCAAGCATCCGAAGCTGGGAACTTATGTATACCAAATTCTCATTTGTGACGGGCTATGCACCATCTAAACTAACAATTAGAATGCACTGATGAATCAAGTTTCGGATGACACGGGATGTCGGATATTTAAAATTCACAAAACACTAATCAACAATGGTTGAAGCTTACATCAAACACCCTCTCTGTGATTGTCTTCTACACCACAGATACAAAAGCAACATATAAGGTTGTATTATACGACTAAGATAATTTCCTTTACACAATACAGAAAATAAAAAATTGTCAAAAACAACCAGTACAGGGCTTCAGAAAAACATTACGGCGGTATGAGAAGCAAGTTAGAGGATTATAAACTGATACAATTTTAGACGAGGAATGTAGAATGGATCCCGGAGTCTCGAAAGACGTTTAGCCGCAGCAGGAACCACATGCAGGAAGTGAGTCTGAAATTTAACCATGATTAATTGTCAGTTACTACACATATAGTACCCATAAATTCATGTTGAAAGATGTTAGTATGTCGATTGAAATTTGATCATGGTACACACGGTAAGATAAACGTCCTTTGGCATACGACTCGATTCACAAAGTTCATAAGAAAAGAGACTTACTGTGATCAGCACCATTCACATCCCTCAGTCCACGAACATTGTCTAATCCACCACGTGGAGGTCCAGGAGGACCACCGCCATAAGGACCCCTTCCACCACCAGGGCCACCACCGTCCCATTTTTTGCTAGATCCAGAAGATTTCCTATAAGCATCAGATTTCTCCATCTACAACCAAAAGAAGAAAACCCGATCATTTGATTTAACATGCTTGGGTAGTTGGGTGTATAGAACCCGATAAGAGTATGCTGATAATGGTTTGGTATTACGTCTATGGAGAATAAACTCAAGTGTCTGTTTAGTTGCACATCATAATCATGGGATTTTGATATTCTTAATGTACTTAGGTTAATAAAACAATCACAAAGCAATTACCAATTTAACCATATACAATGAAATCCAAAATCCTTATCATGGTACTTACCGAGAACATTGTTGTGAAGAAAACTACAACAAAGTTGATGATGGACCAGAAGAAATCAGTAAGGGTCTTCAAACGCCATAGTGATCGCTTCGACTTGACAACACCTGAAAACACACGCAACAGTACACATTTCTTCTTAGGAACAAAGGCTATGCAAGTGAACGATACAAGATACATGGAAGACATGACAGCCAAATCCTGTCCATTGACTCCATTCAAATAAATACAATCATACCACACTCTCCATAGTTTCGGATTAAACTTCTTCAAAAGTAAAAGATAACTAAACACCATCAATGGTGAACCGTCAGGTCCGTCACATTATCCTCATACTTAATATATGAAACCATAGTGAAATTTTAGGTCCAAAGGTGTCATCCTAGACTAAAGGAGAGATCCCGACACTTCCTTATTTAAGAATCAAGGTCCAAGTTACTCAAACTTGAGTATAGCACTCCTTCCCTCTACTTACTAAAAAGCAACCCCAAATTGTAATTTCCTCTCCTTCAACAAACACAACAATCAATTAGTTCAAAAACATACCGACCGAGACATCCTATAGACCCTTAAATTATCAATTAAGCTACCACAGTGTTTGTTGAATAACAATGCAACAGATTCCCCATATGCTCTTAATATAGTATCTTGACATGAGGAAAAGCTCATACGCTCTTAATATAGTATATTCATTCAGATATTAAGCAAATGCCGTGACAGAATAAGCTCTAACCTATTCATATTCGCTATGGTCGAGCAATCCTACTAACCCAAGTAAACCACCATGCACAAATCTTCAACATGTCTTAACTCTTTTATGACAATAAAACAACATTATCCTGGCGTTGAACCAAAATCGTAATATGACGGAAACGAGCCCCATGTCCCTTTCCTCAACCATCATATCAACAAATAAAATTCCCTACGAATGAAATTATCTAAATGTAATAAAAAAAAGTTCTCATACAAACACTAATGGACTAGAGTAAGCATTGTGCAAAGCTGTCTATATCTTGCCGAAAGAATGGTAATACAAAGACCAAACAAACAAACAAAACAGTAAAAAAAAAAGAGCATTAATCCCCAAATTTCAACCAAAAAATAATTATTTCAATCGAATTAAAGTAATCATGAACTTCTTGATTGAACTACCTAATTGTATCAATCAAATCAAAGTAATCATGAATTTCTTGATTGAATTAACTAATCAGATAAAAAATTCAATCAATCGAATTACCTAATTATGAATTTATTGATTGAATTACCTAAATAGATCAATCGAATTAAAGTAAACAATACTTTCTTGATTAAATTACCTAATCAGATCAAAAACTCCATTAATAGAATTAACTAATCACAAATTTCTAGATTGGAATTACAATTCGAGATCAATGCATCAAACAATTGTCCACAAGATTCAATACAAACAACGGTAAAAATTATTCGACGAAAACCTAATTACATATTTCGCTCCATCTCAGTCATCTGTTTATGTTTGATCAAAAATAACCGTCACAATGATAAACGTAAACAAATGATTGAGACAAAAGGAGCGCTCCGTCTCAATTATTAGTTTACCTTGATTAATAAATAAAAAAACGTAAATAAATGATTGAGACGAAGAGAGTAATTCATAATTATGAGACAAAAGGAGTGATACCTTTTTCGACGTACGCCATTGAAGAATAGTTTGAGATTGAGACTTGCGTTTTTCTAGAATGTACAAAGGCTTCGGAATTTCTTGGAAGACGCGTTTTATAGTGTGGCCGTGTGGGTAGTTGTAGACATGGGGAAAAGGGCGGGTCGGCCCGGCCCGGCCCGGCCATCTGGCTATTATGACCCGGCCCGGCCCGGCCCGTTGCCCGGCCCGGCCCGGGTCCATGATTATTAGCCCGGCCCGCTCCCCAGCCCGCCCTCCTGGCCGGCCCGGCCCGGCCCGCCCTTGGCCCGCCCCACCCAACGGCTATATCCCAACGGCTATATGCCATTTTTCTTTTTTTTTTAATTTTTTTTTTGTTTTTTCCCTACTTAATTTCCTATAAATACCCCATAATTCTAACACTAATCCTCACACTTTCTCACTTCTCTATCTATTCTATTCTACATTTTTACATATATCAATTTTCAAGTTTTTATAATAGTTACAATATAATTTTAATACTTACTATTATATAAAAATATAAAAATTATAATTATATAAAAAATGGAAGAGGGAAGAGATTATACTCCGGAAGAATTTGAAGCCATGTTTGCGTCTCAAGAGGGTAATAAATTTTTTTTTCAATTAGTGTTATTATTATATTTCAATTTCGATTTTTAATTAGTGTTATTATTTATTTTACTACAATTTTTTTTTGATTCACAATTTCACATATCTAATTATATTATTTTAATTTATTGTAGGTTCTAACCGTAATGAAGAAGTTGAACAAGGAGAAGAAGAAGAAGAAGCGGGTGGAAGTAAACCATCAGGAAAAGTGTCCTATGTATGGAAATATTACGAGAAAGTGCCCGTCCCAAATAAACCAAGGCATTTTCGTTGTGTATGCACGGTTTGCCGTGACATAAAAAAGATTAAGAAATCTTATGCTTGTTTTATTGGAACCGGGTTTGGAAGTATGAGTCGGCACTTGAGGAACGACCATGGTATCACCGCAAGTGGTGTTGGTAGCCAAACTCAAACTCAACTAAGCGGTTTCATGAGTGAACAAGCCGGCGGAGGTAAGCCTTTCTTTTATTCCCAAAAAATATGATTGATCATATGGCCACTTTTGTTAATCTTGAAGAGTTGCCTTTTACTTATGGTGAAAGTGTAAATTTGGAAAATTTTAATAGGCTTGCTTTACAACCGTCTTATTCTCATGTTAACCGTCACACTTTGAAAGATCGTACTATGGAACAATATAAAGAACAAAAAAAAGAATTGATTGCATATTTTGCTAATTTTGATGGTAGAGTAGCATTAACTAGTGACACATGGACTTCAAAACAAAATAATCCATTTATGTGTGTTACCGTCCATTGGATTGATAATGATTTTTTTCTACAAAAACGTATTATTGCTTTTGATATCATGGAAGAAAAACACACCGGTTATAACATTTATTTGCGTCTTAAGAAAACGTTAGATAAATTTAATTTGACTAAAAAGCTTTTCTCCATCTCTTTTGACAATGCATCGGCTAATACTAAATGTATTGATTATGTTCTTCAAATGGATGATTTATTGCTAAATGGTGATCTTGTGCATGTTAGGTGTTGTGCCCATATTATTAATTTGTCGGCTCAAGAAGGACTTGCTTTTTTAGCACCACTTTTAGAACCCATTAAAACTTGTATTAATTGGACTAGAAATGCTAGATCGATGAAAACACAATGGAAAACATTATGTGATAAACATGGGTTACGAAATAAACAATGGGGTACCGATTGTGCCACTAGGTGGAACTCGACATATAAATTGATTAAACAAGCTTTAAGGTATAAAAATGTTTTAACTGAGTTTTATAATAGTCACCAACGTGATGAAGATGCAATGATTGATAATAGTATGTGGACAATTGCCGCTAATGTTTGTAACTTATTAAAACCGTATTACAATGCCACCAACGTTTTTTCTCTTGTGTACGAGCCTAATGTGCATTTAGTTATACTTGAATGTTTAAAAATTGTTATTGCTTTTAAAACTGCTGAAAATGTTGAACCATGTTTAATACCAATTGTTGATGATATGAAAACAAAATGGGTAAAATATTTTACTTCTTTTCCATATATATATGGCGTAGCTTCCTTATTAGATCCATGTGTTAAACAAATAGGTTTAACTAATAGTTTACTCTTTTATTATGAAATGCTTAATATTATCGACTTTGATGTTGAAATATATGTCCAAAAATGTATTGATGTTTTACGTGAATTATGTAAGATTTATGCTAAGGATAAGGGGGAGTCTTCTTCTAGTAGTTCCGTAACTACAAAAAGCGCTCGTTTCGACGACCAACTTCATTCTATTTTATTTCGGAGAACCCAATCCTCATCGTCCTCCACTTCTACTCTCGCTACAAAAGAACTTGACGATTATTTAACGCATGGGGTTGATACTAATGATACGGATTTCAACATCCTTCTTTGGTGGAAAGCCCGTTCCATCCAATTCCCCTTACTATCAAAAATAGCTAGAGATGTGCTTGTTGTTCCCGCTTCTACGGTTGCGTCGGAATCCGCTTTTAGTGCAGGTGGAAGAGTTCTAGATGATAAAAGATCTCGTTTGGCTCCCCCAACCGTAAAGATGTGTGTGTGCAAAAGAGATTGGGATCTAGCCAAGATAAGACGTCAAGGGGCAAAGGAGTTCGACCCATTAGAAGCCGACGAGATAGTGGCTACCGATGCATCATCCGGGAACTAAAGATACACCTCCAATCCATAAAAAGGTAAGTCGGGTAAGTAAAGAACTACGTCGGCTTTGATTCTTTCGAGATACGTAGGCACCTTAATAATTATAATTTTTTTACTTAATATCAAATTAAATTAATTTGGTATTATTTGAAAGAGTTATATTCATTTTGATCAAGCCCTTTTTAAAAAAAAATTAAAAACCCATTATGTCTTTTATATTTTGTCTCTTACATTGTGTTCTTTATAGTATGTATTTTATAGTTGTCTCTCCACGTCATGTAATATTTCAATTCGTAGTCATTTAATATGTAAGTCGTTTCTATTATGAAGGAAATGAGGAATGTATGCCATTTTAATTATGTAAGATTGTAAGTTACTAATTATTTAATTATCGTATTATGTAAGTCATGAGTATGTAAGGCGATTCTATTATGGAGGAATGTAAACCATTTTAATTATGTAAGCTACCAATTATCGTATTATTTTTTTTTCTTTTCTCCACATTTAAGTTCAAAAAAAAAAAAATGAACTACTAAACTGGCCCGGCCCGGCCCGGAATAAACCCGCCCACCCCAACCCCACGGGCCAGGCCCGGGTCAACACTCAAAGAGCCCGGCCCGGCCCGGCTCAGCCCGCCCTCCCCAACGGGCCTGGCCCGGGTCAGACCAGGTGAACCCGGCCCGCCACCGGGTCAGCCCGGCCCGGCCCGAACCCGGCCCGGTACCATGACTAGGTAGTTGTAGACTTGTACAGTTATTGTACCTATTTTAGTAATGCTAGCCAATGAATAAATGCCACGTTACAATTTTTATCTGAGTTGGCATGTATTGTATTCACCATTAGGCCATACGCGTGCTTTTCTCGGAAAATGTACGTGGTACCCTAAAGTGTCACACTTTAGTGTCAACAATCACTTTAACCTCCAACTTGAGAGCCATGTTCATTTTCGTTACAAAGGCTTCGTTGTACGATTACCCAAGAAGAGTTCAACTCGGGGATAGACCACTATTTTCCAAAGCCTAATCCATAGCCATTTCATTCCCACGGTCCAATCCGATTGCTCGGCATGTCAACCGCTTCACCATGAAGTAAATTATAAGCAGACTTCGTCGTATATATCATGTCCCTCTCAATTCCCCAATAGCACGCTTCCCCAATAGTATATTATAAGCTGACTTCAACATATGTACAAATATTTTTGTTTTTGACTAAAAGTAACTTCTTTCATATCACCTCCCTGTCTTAATGCTACTTTAATAAGGCGTGAGACGTTCAAGCCTGTGAATCGTCACAACACACAAATGAGAATTTGTGAAGTGCATAACCTAGACGCGTGCAAGAAATAAAATAATAATTCAACTAGCTAGGTACTATCGTGGTGGACCGTACTGCGTGCGATAGTGCATGATCCAACAACTAGTTATCGTGCCCAATCCAACTAGTAGTAAAAAACACCTAAACTAACTAAGGCCAAATTACCAAATGGGTAAAAAAAAAAGGAACCTAAGTTATACGTTTGTAAATTAAAGATCGTATGGCGCTAAATCTGTAAAAAAAAAAAAGTGTAACTCTAGTGATATTTTGGTAAGAAAAACATATAATGCATGCCAAAATTGGTTAAAAAGCATACAAATTATCATTGTACCAAACTTGACCCGACGAACACCCAAACTCCAGATCGATCCGAGATTGACCAATAGCCCAATTTCTCCTGATCTAACTAAATAAACCGGGTGAATTAGGTCAACCAGGTCAAGATTATATTTTCGGGTTAATAAGAATTAAGTCAAGTTCGGGTAAGTTTTGATCATTTAATTTGACTTTGGGTTATTTTCGAGTTGTACCATATGCCGTAATAACATTTGGGTCAATTCGAGTTAGATCGGGTCAATATAGATTACAGGTCTAATTCGAATCTCTAGTTTATGTATCAGATTAGCTCCAATTCGGGTCACTAAGAATTTGTATTGTGTTTTAACCAAATTGCCAAATTGGCACACAATCTTTTTTTTTTAATAATTCATTGAGTGCCGGTTTTTTTACCCATTTAATGCCGTGTATACTTTTATTTTTACCAAATTGTAACTTAGGTGAGACTTCTTTTTTATTACCCATTAATAATTTGGCCCCTCAATAGTCAATACCAGGTAACTCCTATCTTTAAACCCTAATGAGCCCTAAGCCCCTAATTATATACAAGGATCATAGTGTTCGACCGTTCAGTTTTATTGTATGATACTCTCTACGTCTCATTTACTTGTTTACGTTTGATTAAAATACATTTTACGACTAATAAAAAAAATACAGTCGGTCTCTTTGCAAAATGCAGGGCACAAGCGCAACTAACGCTATGGAAGTCGAAAAAGCTGCAGTTAGAACAACGATATTGAAGCCAAAATTTGCCCCTTTGAAGGCTCATGAGATGTCTAATGGTCAAGTTCAATTCAGGACGATTCATGTGCCTGCACACCGATACACACCCATAAGAAAGGCGTGGTTAGATATCTACACTCCTATTTACGAGCAAATGAAGATTGATATCAGGATGAACCTTAAATCTCGTAACGTGGTATTGAAGACAAGAAAGTCACTCCAGATGTCAGTAATCTTCAGATGTCACTCCAGACGCCATTCTCCTTATGAGGGCAGATGAATTCTATATAGAACCTTTTAAGATTGAAGATGTCATAACACTGAAGGGTGCGCATTTGTCTCGTGCCATAGGGAGATTGGCGGGTAAAGGGGGGAAAACAAAGTTTGCAATTGAAAATGCAACAAAGACTCGAATTGTGATTGCTGACAAAAATATTTATATTTTGGGATCTTCTACAAGCATCAAGGGGGCACGGAATTCGCTTTGCAGTCTTATATTGGGGTCGCCTGCTGGGAAAGTTTGCTCCAAACTTAGAGCAGTTAGTGCTCGAATGGCTGAAAGATCTTGATTCTTCAATAATTCATGGAGTAGAGTGCTCGAGTATAGAACATTGTAGTTTCTATACTACCTCTGATTCTTGGCATCCGCCCGCACTATTCAAAATTTGTGAGGGAGATTTTCAATATACGGGGCAATTCCAAACAATCGGAGGGAGTATTTACTTTATTTTCCGCATTTTCCTATAGATATATCTATCACGTTGGCAACTTTCAACAGAATTTCGTCGTTGTATTTTTATGCGTTTATGAACCAAGGATAGGAGGAATACATCTGTGGCCGAGTCCATATGCAGAAATCTCAGTAACCGAGTAATCTGATGGTGCCCCTTGGTTGCCTTGGTTCCTCTTCAGCCTAGTAACCACCCCGCTGGAGTGGACTAATCGTGCTAGATTGCTAGGCGTGAGTTGGCTATGTTAACCTCAACGTAAATGGACCTGGTTTCGACTGCTTGTGCTTCGACTCGACTGGGCTTAAGCTGGTCACTACTTATCTGCAATTGTGCACAACTTGTTCAAGCCATCATATGTGTCCTAGACATGTTTTTGAGGTTGAAAGGAAGTGGGCTGTGACACACTGACTCATTATTGCTGTAGGAATTGTCCGATATTCACCTAGGCTGCCATTATTAACTACTCCCTCCCTCACGGTCGATCAATTGTTATCCTATTATTTTTTTGGGACGGGGGGAGAATTTGCGTTCATTTAGAGTTCTCATACGATTTTACATTTAGATAATACTTACTATCGTTTCCATTAATTTCTTTATATTTACCTTTTGCACAAATATTTAGGAGAGGTCAAAATAATTGGGGTAGGAGGCATTTGGCAATGAAACAACTTTGATTGTAAAACCGAGAAAAAAATGAAACACATAAATAACTCAATGGAACGAATGAATAAGTATGCGACAATGCATGCAATACGTTAACAACTAACAGAGAAAAAAAAAGTAAAAGAAAAAAACACAACTATACTTGTATTATAATTCTATAGTAGAAAAATTATTGTAAACCGCCTTATACTAGACGTTAAGCTAGTGTTTATTGTAAATCCGTCTTATACTAGGCGTTAAGCTAGACCCTTACACAAATTCTTATTTAAAAGCAGACATCTTTTGTCTTAAGCTTAAAAGAGGTGAAATGTCGCCACCTTTTAATAAAAAGTGACCATGTGCTAAACAGCCTGTTTTAGCTTAGAAAATTATACTGATTAAATCTATAAATATAATAAAAAGACAATCTAAAGCACCAAAACTCACCATTCCCTCTTTTAATAGGATTTTATCAAGCCACGTCATCATCAATTATTTTAGAAAATAATAAAGAAAAAAGTTAAAAAAAATTAATGCATTAAACACAAATGAGAGTAAAACAAACATTAAAATTTGGGCTTTTAATGAAACAAAAAGTAAGCAATAATTGAATATAAAACTTTGATTTTTCCGATATGATTGTTAGAATAAGCTATGCGGTAAATAACAAATGCGTTTCAACTCTAAACTTTGCGTTGTTTATAAATGTTATCCCCCTTTTGATATATACAACTCGATTTAAGTTAGTTGGATACAAAAGAGAGTTAATAACATGTTTTAAACATCTTTTCTTCTATATGACGTCTTCATATATTTTAACAGCCTAGCAAAATTAATACTCCACTTCATATCGTACTGCAGGGAAAATATAGAGTATTCCAAGTAAACGTTTTTGAAATCACGTTACGTAACAATATAATTAAAGGCATTACGCGAGCAAAAACAAATTAAAGCAAAAAAACAAACCATGACAGCCTATCACCACCCTCTCTCGCCCATTAGACGCACCCTTCTTAACGACATGTTTTTCATGTTGTTTCTTACACAACCACTATAAATCAGAGCAGCCTTAAATATGAAAAAAATACTAAAAAAAAGGGAAAATAAAAACAATAATTTGATCATCGATTCTAAAATTATATCCAAGTTGTACAGTCAAATATTAATATATAATTAAATAAAATTTAATTAATTTAATCGGTATTAATGGAGAACTTTAAGTACGTAATTGAATTTATTTTCTTTTTAAACTTATAAATTGTAATAAAAAAATGTATTACGTACATAAACACATTATATTAGTTAACCTAGATATAAGTTGTAATACTGTCAAATTTATACTCCGTATAAGATAGGGTGAAAGTTGTGACATTTTGTTTGTCTATTATATAACCACATATTTGTATACTATACTATATAAAAAATCATTTGTCTATGAAGAAAATAAGTTTTGAAGGTATCGAATATTCATCACTTGACATGGTTAATTTTGCATCACAAGTTTCAATATTCAAATAAGTAGTTCGAGGTTAGAACATTGGAGTATATGTTATTACATATATTTTACCTGTCGAAAATGTTAATTCATGTGAAATTGAATTCTAAAATGTTATTTTGCTTTTGACCAAAATATATGAAATACAGTTCATGTACAACATGTTTACGATCCACTATATTTTTACATTCCACTACAAAAATATCAACATATCTAAGATAAAAAAAAGGCTATGATCAGTGGCAAAGCCAGGAATTGAAGCAAATGGGAGCGAAAAATTCAGCGGGTGCGAACAACTAGCGGTGTAAATCGAACTCGGATAAACTTGAAAGTTTTCACGATTTAAAAATTTTCGACTGTCAGTGGGGGCGAGCGCTTCTGCTAGCCCCCTAGATCCATCATTGGCTACATTTATGAGTGAGTTTACACATTTAGTCTCAAAGATACCCGTGATTTTCACGGGCACAAAAACTAGTTTTATCTTAAATGAATCACATTTACCCCTTCTTAAACATAAGACGAAACATGACCGTCTTCAGCAACACCGACTAATGAGACACTTATTTGTGTATATCCATATGTGACTAAACAAATTAAGACGGTGAGACGAAGAAAAAGATTGTGAGCAAGGGGAGGTTGAAAAAGACGTGATGATTCGGGATAAATCAGTAAATTTTGATTTGGTCGGCGTGGATATTATTGGCCACCGACTTGTTATTTCTTTCTTTTTATTGCTTTGTCTACCTCCTTTGAGTAGGGTTGGTAGATCATAAATGGAAACATCAACGTTTATGCATACTTGATTTTTCCTTGGATTGTACACTAATAGCAAATCAACCTTTGTATCTATCACAACCTAATCTAAGTGTATGGTATGACACTTTGGTTTGACATGTTTGATCAAAAATATATTGGTTTTTTTTCAATTTTTTCTCATGTTTGTAAGAGTCATAGGTATTGTCAGGTCAACTGGGTCAGATCGGTCAGATCGTTCGGATTTGCAAGAATTTGGGTGAGATTATATTTGGTCGGATTATTTGGGTTTGTGTCATTTTCGTTTATGTTATTATCAAATTAGTTAGGAATATTCACTTTTCAGCATTAACTTTCAGTTTGAGTCATCTAAGGTTGGCTTTATCTGGGATCGGGTCAATTTTGGGTACTCAATTCGACTATCACATTAGTTTATTGAGGACTTGTGGTCATGTCGATGTTAGTTGCCTCTAATCATGTGACAGGACGTGAGCACTGAGGAGAACTGATAAGGGGTTATTCAATTTTTTTGAATTCTCATTTAAGAGGGATACTGTCCGTCTGAAGTTTAAGATGGTTCAAATACATATCAAATCAGCCTACTTGTTGCCTAAAAAATACCAAAAAAATTGTCTTTATTGTCACCATATGGTAGTATTTAACCTGTCTTAAGATTAAGACGGATCATATCGCAAGACTTATTGTTCAAACTTAACCATAGGTCTTGCGTTCAAGTAAAAGGAAGTATTAAAAGTTAAAGCTCGTGAGAAAGCGCATTACCTACCTAGCGATCTTATCTGACTCGATTCAGATAAAATCGGAGGGTATATACCTAAAAATGTAGAAGTCAAGAGACAACTTTGATATCGACGACGACGAGTTTTAAACCAAAGTCGAAATTATTAATTTGTATTTAAAATTGCTGGCATTTGTAGATTTCATATAACTCTTATTAATGCAATGACCTATCCATTTAAAGAAAATACAAATTAATCGAGTATGTCACATCCGTTTCACATTAGAATTGTCTGAAACTAAAATTTGCTTGTTAATCTAAAGACGACAAGTTTATTGAATAAAATTTGCAACTAATATATCCACTAACGGATCAATATTTTATCTTCGGGGATCTATAGGAAATTATAAACCTATTTCTACATGAAAATATTAATTTATTTGCCTATTAATTAGACCAAAATACATCAAAAAGGTTTCATTTCTTATTTGCCTATATTTTCTTTCAATGGCCTCGATAATTTAGAATAAAGTTTGAGAAAAGGTATCAAGCGTAACTTCACTTTGAACACAAATTCTTATTTCAGACGGAGTAATTCCGTCTGAAAAATAAGACGGGATTATGTTGCCACTTTTTGATAAAATGTAACCACAGCTTATATCAACTTGTTTTTAATAGTGGTTACATCTAACTGTAAAATGGTTACAAAATCCCGTCTTACTGCTTCAGACCAAAATGGTCCGTCTGAAGCAACACCAACTGCACTTTGAAATATTGAGTTGTGGGACAATATCATGCAAATTAAAGTGAAACTAAAAGCTACTCCGTACATTATTAGATTACTTTCGCCGTTTAAGCCATTATTATTTGTTCTTATTAACATAAGAGAGGTCGAGGTGTGATTAGGCAAATCCGTGTATGTTTCTATTTAACAAATGGTGTTTTTACAAATTAATTAATAGTGACGGGATGTGTAACATGTGTTAATGATAATGCCACCACCGTTTTTGATATTGCCACTCAAATACAAGTTAATTACGAGAGTATCTTATTATTCACTCTCTCACAATTTGAGTGACATTAAAAAAAAGAGTTGTGACGTTATCATCGCCCTTAGAGAGGTATCACATTTAGGGAGGTAATTCATATTGCATTTTGTATAAGCCTCATTCAAGATTATCAATTCGTTAGCAACGATTACGGTCAATCGTCAAGAGGTCTAATTATGCCATCATCAACGAGGTCAATTGGGATGTAAGGCTTGAACATACTTATTAAAAAGCTAACTGAGCTAGCGACTGGTTAACCAATTGTGGCGTTAAATCCTCTACCAACATCAGTATTCTTGATCATCCTCCCTTGTGATATCGTTTGATTCTTCGAGAAGACATTATTGAAGTCGCCTTTCCTTGAGTTGCTATATAGTTTACCTTCTGGGGGTTAAACCCCTTTATTTTGTACCAACAAAAACATAGGTGAATAAGGTAGTAACTCCACGGATTTTGTTTATTTAACTGAGACGTTTGCAATGATTATCAACTAAGCTAAAATAGTCATGCAACTATTTAAAATGTACTAATTATTTAACGATAAAAGTAACTATTTAATGTAAAATATTATGGGATGTATACCCTATGATAACATATTACTTCGTAAGTAATAGTACGAACCTAGGAAGAAATAAACGTAAAAAATGGTGGTTAAACTAACACGGGAGTAATTAGAGTTGGCAAAAGCTAACTCGACTCGAAAAACCAAACTCGACCCGCCGAAAACCCAACTCGTTATAACACGAAAATTGAGTGACCTAAACGGCGAAACCGACCCGACTCGAGGCTAACCGATAACCAATATCACTATATCAGCCTTATTTGTTCCAATCCGAAACGGACAATCTATAAATATTTGGCCTCCACGACCTTTGTCTTCTCCCTCGACCCTTCACCTCCCACTCTTTCTCTCTCTCTCTCTCTTCTTTAATACTCAACAAATAATCTTTTTTTTTTCTTTTTTTTTCTTTTTTTTTTCATTATAACTACTTTAATTTTAATTCAATTAGGGTTTCTCATATTCTTTTCTTCTCAATTTAATCTTCCTTTTCTTGGGAATTCTTCCTTGATTTTTTTACTTCCTAGGAAGATTCCCCTCTTTCAATTCACCAATTTTATCGTTATATATATTGATTGATTGGTCGAATTTTAGGTATAGAATTCATTTTTTATCCCAATTTCCGTCAAATCGATTTCAATTTTTTAGGGTTTTTAGTTTACAGTTCCAATTTTGGGGGTTTTTTGCGGAAGTTGAAGTAATTTAGTTATGGGGTTAACGGTTTTTGAACATCAAAATCATAATCAACAACAACAACAACAGCAGCAATCTGGTGGTGAATTTGATAAGAAGAAGAAACAACGTCGATCTACGCGTCGTTCGAAGCCGAATTCTTCCCCTTTTAATGGTATAATTACTTCACTTACTGTTCTTTTTTTTTTTTAATTTGTTACTGATTTAGGTTTTGCGTTAATTTTGTTTGTTAAGCTTGGATTGTTACTGTTATATAATGAAGAAGTGTTAAATTGACAGTAGTATTTAGTAATTTTTGGTAATTACTCGCTCCGTCCCAGTCAATAGTTTATCTATGTTTGAAATTCCGTCACAAAAAAGAAACAATATTTTACTATCTAATGGCTTGTAGGAAATATCAAATATCTATGTAAGACCGTTGTATGATGTACAAGCGTTAGGAGGCGATTACGATCTTGAAAAAGTCTCATGGAAAACCGTTTTACATGTAAAACCAATACATAAAAGGTATTGTAAGTAGTTACTTTAGGAATGTGAACCTGTTATTTTGTGTACAACGTTTGTATCGGGTGATTAAAGTGGGTTCACATTGTGTGTGTTTGAGTTTTATATAAGTTCTTGGGTAAGACGGTGTACCAAAAATTGCGTAAGCTATAAGCGTGGTTTTGCATGTAAGTCATTGGGGTTTTAGACTCAAATAGTCAAATAGCATTTAAAGGTGATGTTTGCGTGTAGTTATACTCGTCTTTTGCCAGTGCATGTATGTTAAAAAACTATTGGTTCCAAAGTGGAATTGTGAAGTTAAGTGTTCGGTTTTGTTGTTTGATTTATAGGATCAGCATCGACAGAAATAGCTGGTCAACATCATGGAACACTTCAAATTTTCCAAAATAGCCACTTATCAGTTGGTTCCTCATCGAGGCAGTACACTCCAAACCAAGCTTATAATATCGGGTTTAATTCACTTTCTTTAACTCATACAAATGAACAAGGAGCATCAGTGAACCCTAATTTTACGGTTTTGTCAAAGTCGGCTCCGATGTCAAATACCTTTGAAGAGTCTGTGGGACAATATGAGCAAGATTTGGTTCCCTCTTACCTGGTTAATGGGTTTTGCAAGCGGAAGTGTTTTGAAGCTCACTGGTCTGGGGATGCGGTTAAAGAGGCATTGCAGGTTGTTTAAGAACCAATACATTAAATCCAGATCACCTCACCATGTTCATGCCGAACATGTATTTGCCTTCTATAGACTTGTCCTAAAATCTTATATTATTCTTTCATTGTTTTTCCCCCTTTACAGAGAGGCGAGGTATTCCAAGCGCAACTTCGTGTGAATGCACATAATCGAATGGAGGTTTGTGCCTTATATAGACTTGTCCCTTATAGGTTATTTTGTGTTTTCATTTTTGGTTTCTGTCTGCATTAAGTGATAGACAATGACCCTCTTTTCTGCTTCCTTTGTGGGTAGGCTTATTGCACAATTGAAGGCATCCCGACAGATATTCTAATAAGTGGTATCCCTAGGCAAAACCGAGCAGTAAGTTTCTTGGCACTATTTTTTTCGTTTGCTTCTTTTTTATTCATGGAAACTTATCTGGTGAAGTTTGTGAAAACATGCTTTGTAATAAGGCGCGACTTTTGTTGGAGGCAGTGACATAGTTCTTATGTTAATTGTTTAACATGCCAAATATTAGAAATGAGTGCTTATGTCCAAATGTAATGTCGGCTTGGTCGGTGTTGGAGTTTGAAAAAGTTTGTTATGAGGTCCTTTGAAATTGTTTACATATATAATTATTATTCAAAAAGTTAATTGACAAAAGTGCCGTTCTGTACTACTTTTTTTTTTTTTTTTTTTTCAAACTTTTTTATATAAATTTATTCAAAAGGTCCTTCATATGAACATGTTTTTTAAGCCTCATATCAAAAGTCAATTTCTGAAAAATACAAGTCAATTACCAGGGGATATGAATTATGAAGGGTCTTCTCTTCCTACTTAGAATAATTTCTAAGCAATAATAAAGATCATTCAGGGTAGGAGGCGGGGAGGGAATGTTGATGTAAGGAATGAATTCTTAGGAACTTCCACAGATCCTTTTGAACAGAATAACTGAAAGCTTCCACTTTTCTATTTGGGATACTAATTACACACTAATGACAAAGCTATCCGCACAATCCACACACGCTCCTACCAGACCCGCCTCCAATCTCACCCTGTCCCAGGCCATACCTACCACTCATCCACCCTGTACCCACCATCCACGTCCAACCTATCACAAAAACAACCATACCCAAGTCCCAACACCACCAACCTCAATCCCCCCCCCCACCATCAAAACCCCATCACCAGCCACCTCAGAACCCCATTACCAGCCAGCTTGAAAATTCTACTGCAGCCATTACTAACCTGAGTAAATCTGCATGAAAATGGGTGAGAGAGAAGTCGAGAACTAGATCTGTGCAAGTAGATTGGGTGTTCTAGATCTGCACGGTGGTGTGGTCTGGTGGAGTCCCGTAGTTGAGGTTAGTTGGGGGTGGAAGGGTGGTGGAGTGGTTGATGGGTAAATCTGGTGAACTGGAGTTGGGTGAGGGACTGAGGGTAGGTGAGGTAAGGGCGACACAGTCATTTAGTTGCTCCCTTAAATTTCCTCCCTCCTAAAGGTTGGAACCTTCCAAAGAATAGGAGGGTGTATTAGTTTTAAAAAAAGTTGGTTTAAAGGTATTTTTTGTCATTTTCATTACTTACGTTTTTTTATTTTTTTAGCGCAAATAATTAGTGAAATAGACAATAGAATTAGCTTCACTGTGCCCAGGGTTCGCGGAAGCTACGGCGTTCTGGGGTTGGTGCATTCATAGTACTGCTTATTGTACCTATGTGGTGATGAATGATTTTCATGCAGATTGAAGGAGATATAGTTGCTGTTAAGGTCGATCCTCCACATTTATGGAGTAAAATGAAAGGTTCAGGTGGTTCCGGCAACAGCCCCCCTTTAGAGGATGAAGACATTCCTGCTGCAATTTTCTTAACCAATGAGAAGTTAAAGGGAAAATATAACGTTGATATAGAGTCTGGCTTAGTGTCTTCAACAAATTGTTCCCTTCTCAATGAGAATGGATTTCATGATAATAACGGTGATTTATCGGATAGGGTTCATGCTAATGGGCACAGTTACTCTTGCTTAAACCCTTTAGGTGAAAATTTCCATCCTGGACGAAATAATGTCCTGGATCCAGTTGAGAGATTGTGTCAGGCTGTTGTTTCTATGCCATCTAAAAGACCAACTGGTACGATTGTTGCAATTGTTGAACCTTCTTCCCGCAGACAGACTATTGTGGGATTTCTGAATGTGAAGTGGTGGTTTACTAACGGTGAGGGTTTTGCTAAACAGAACAAAAAGGGTATTAACTTGCCGCCACAATCCAGCTGTGATTACATCCATCTTATTCCATCTGACCCAAAACTCCCAAAGATGATTGTTACTGTGAGATCCTTGCCAATTGACATTAAGAAAAAGTTGGATGTTGGGGATGCATCAGTAGAGAAAGAACTTGTCTCCGCGCGAATTGAAAACTGGGCCGAAGAAAGTTTGCTCCCACAAGCCTGTGTAGTGTGCACCTTTGGAAATGGTGGTGAAGTAGAACCTCGGATTTCCGCAATTCTTTTTGAGTATGGAATTAGTTCTTCTGAGTTTTCTCTTGAGTCTCTTTCTTGCTTGCCAGATGACTCATGGCAGGTTCCGCCTGTAGAATTAGAGTATCGAAGAGATATTAGAAATCTCTGTGTATTTACTATTGATCCTTCGACGGCCACAGATCTAGATGATGCTCTCTCAGTTGAAAGGACATCGAGTGGGATTTTTAGAATTGGGGTCCATATTGCTGATGTGTCCTATTTTGTGCAACCAGAGACGGCTTTGGACATGGAAGCTCAAGCTCGTTCCACCAGTGTTTATATGTTAAAGCGTAAATTATCCATGTTGCCTGCCCTGCTTTCGGAAAAATTGGGTTCCCTTATTCCTGGAGTAGATAGGCTCACCTTTTCCATCTTTTGGGATATCGATGTTTCCGGAAATATTTTAGATCGATGGGTCAGTCGTACAGTGATTAGATCTTGTTGCAAGTTGTCTTATGAGCATGCACAGGACATGATAGAAGGTCGTATAGATATAGACATGTTGAACACTTGTGAAAGTGGCTTCCCTCAGCTACATGGCAATTTTGGTTGGCATGATGTTTTTCAGTCTGTGAAAATGCTTCATGAAATTTCCAAAGCTTTGAAAGAACGCAGATTTGACAGCGGTGCTTTGCGACTTGACAATGCCAAGATTGCTTTTTTGCTTGACGAATTTGGAGATCCCTATGATTGCAACCTTTGCGAGCGGAAGGACGCTAATTTTCTTGTGGAGGAATTTATGCTTTTAGCCAATAGCACGGCTGCTGAAATTATATCTACTGCTTTCCCGAAGAACGCTTTGTTGAGAAAGCACCCAAAACCTAACATGCGTAAGCTAAAAGAATTTGAAGTATTTTGCCGGAAACATGGGTTTGAACTGGATGCTTCGTCATCAGGCAGCTTGAATAGATCACTTGAGAATATCAAAGAAAAGCTCAAGGAGGATCCCGTTTTATATGACATACTTATAAACTATGCTACTAAGCCAATGCAATTGGCCAAATATTTTTGTACTGGAGATATAACAGTGGGTGAGGATGATTGGGGTCATTATGCCCTAGCTGTTCCTCTTTACACACACTTCACGTCACCATTGCGTCGATATCCCGATATTTTAGTACACCGGGCTCTAACGGCAGCTATAGAGGCGGAGCACGAACACTTCAAGCACCAGAGCAAACTCAACAAAGCTAGATGGACAGGGTATGTCAGGTGCTTTACAGGGATGAAATCCAATGAAATGGATTTGCAGTCCGTGGAAATCCTGAAAGCTCTATCATCTGCAGCTGTGAAGTATAGATTACCATGCACCGAGGCACTTTCAGATGTAGCCGCTTATTGCAATCAAAAGAAATTGGCGAGTCGGCAAGTTAAGGATGCTATAGATCGACTGTATATGTGGGACTTGCTAAGGAATAAAGAGGTAAGAAAGACTGATTTAACATGTATGTTTGACTCTATATTTGCAAATGACGATGACTTTATTTTTTGACTATGTTTGTTTGACTTTATATTTGCAGATCTATTTGTCGGAAGCAAGAGTATTGGGTATAGGCCCAAGGTTTATGTCCATCTACATCCAGAAGCTAGCGGTATGCTTATTTAAGCTTGATATATAATCCCCTCCGTTTCTTTGATATCTTCTTAGTGTTTCACTCCTGTCCCCAACTAGAGCTTATTAGGAGACGAAAAAGGAAAAGGAGTATTTTATTATTCGAGATTTCTATTATCGTCTTTGTGTATTCTTTATTGGAAAAATTTAAGGAAACAAAGGGAGTACATGATAAATCAAGTTTTTGTGATTCTGATGCTTGCGATTAACATCATTTGGCAGATTGAGAGGCGTATATATTACGATGAAGTTGATGGCTTGATAGCGGAATGGCTCGAGTTAACGTCAACACTTGTCCTCAATTATGTTCCTTACAAACGTTTCCAACGGGGACCAAATATGGGTAGTAGATACAAAGCTGTAGATGAAGTGGCATTCATGGACAGTCCATATAGGTCAGAACCAGAATCTGACAAGTCAAGCCAGCACTTAGACCGCACTAATAGTTCAGGCCTTGTGATTGAACCTTCTGTATTCCCAATTACCGTTCGTGTCCTGTCAACAATCCCGGTTGCACTCCATGCTGTGGGTGGGGATGATGGACCCCTCGATATTGCTGCCCGGCTGTACGTGACTTCATATTCCAGGTGAACTTTGACAGTCAATTCAAAGCTCTGAAGCTCTGACCCTCGTCCATGGCAATACCAGTGTCTTCTGTAGATAGTTGAAGCCACAGTATAGCATAGTGAAGGCGTCTACCAAAGTGGTCGATAAATTCACTTTAATTTCTGTTTGAAGTTTGAACATCAATGATGTGCTGTATCAGGGAGTTGTGAAGAGGGTAAATTTTCTGGCCGTTGCAGTGGCTGTTTTTACCAAAAGCCACTCGGTTCAGGGTTTGATCCAGGTTTTTTTATTGGCTGACCCTGTGCTGACGGCCTGAGTTTTACCCTCTTCTAACTACAACCCTGTTCTTTTATTTCCTTCTGTTGCAGTCCAAATGTATTTTTTCAGATTTTGGTCTGCATTATTTGATTTCAAGTTTGACAATTAGTAAAAGATAAAAGTTGCCATCTTCTAGCTGTTGGCTTCCGCAGAATTTGCTTTTAGCGTAGTAGTTAAGCCTTTGGCTGTCACTCTGTCGGTGAGCGGCTTAAAATTGGAGACGCAACTGGTCTTTCCCTTGTTGGAGCGGGTATGTCATAACACTGATGGCATTTTGATGTTATTAGTGTCGGTTCATGTTGAGAGTTGATGCAAGTTTGATATTATAAAACCTACGAAGTATTTGTCTTGACACACTCTTGTAGCTTAAAAAATTGCTCTGATCACATTTATCCCGTCTTAAATGCTGCTCAAATGAGTTGGAATTGAATTAAAGGATAACGTGAATATTGTGGATGGACACCTTTGCCTGCGTTTTTTTTACAACAATTAAAACTATTAGTGCCAAATTTTCATCTATTTTTCGATAGACACTTACTCGAGGATATAGAACTTCATCATAGCAACAACTAAGGAAACTTTTATTTCAAGTTTCCTTCCAGGATGCATTCTCCATCAAATTGTTAGAACAAAAATATGAGGGTGCGAATCTCATCATAGCAACAACAGGCAGCAAACTCGTAAATAACAAATGGATTTAAGATGCCAAACGAAGCATCCTAAATCATTGACATTTCGGCATGATCATCTACTGTTACTGGTAGTGAACCCACATTTCTACCCTCATAACTTGAATGGTAGATTTGGTACAGAAGTAGGATTAGGACAACTTGCAAAACTCAATCTCTAAGTAATTCCTAAACAGTTTCATACAAGACCGGATTTTTCGAGTTTTTAGAACACGGATTATTGTTGGTCTGACAAAAGCGCAACAGGTAGCAACAACTATCACCTTCATTCCAGCACCACAGTGTCACTGTCAATATCCTGAGATTCTATGGCGGGATTTTGTTCTTCCAAAAGCTTCTGTTGACGCTCTGCGTGTTCTCTCTCACAAGCACTGATACCCATTATGATGTCTAGCATCGTCCCTGTTGTACCAAAGAAAACTAGAGGTGCCAACGATTTTCTCTTAATTCCGACTGGAATTGCCACCAAAGCACCCAATACTGAGAAAACCCATGTCCCTAGGGCACTACACAAGTAAATGTAAACAATGAGAATCGTCCAAGTTCAGCAAACATAATGATCTCAACGTAAACCATTAAGCGCACGTGTTTGTGCGTGACTACTTGAGATTAGGTCTTAAACTCAGTTTTAATACCAAGATGTATTTTTTCAACACTTCCCAGTTTAATAATTACTTCTGCAGATGTCAACTAACTTAGTTGGTGAAGTCATGAAAGGTGGTACTCAAGACTCGAGTTCGAACTCCGTCAGTGTTATATTACCCTTATGGCTCCCATAACACCAAAAAAAAAACAAGTTTAATTACTTCTTTCATCCACTCATTCCATTTATGTTACCCTCATCTAATTGAAGATCACATTTAAGATTTAGTAATGAGCTACATTAGTACTCTTTGACGATTCACTTGTTCAAAGTACAATTTACATGAAGAGATACCAAGTTATCTTTGCCATTACGTCACTTAAGTAACTAGAGATAGCACCAACTGTATCTCACACAATAAACCCATTTGAATATTTTCTCTTCAGATCAAGTCAGGTGAGCCACTCGATACATACGGAAGAGGTATAAGAAGTTCATAAAAGAAATGAGATTACAGTGTCAAATAAATATTAGCTACATCTAAGGTTGCAGGGAAGGGAGCTTAAAATAACAGTGGAAGGTTTGAAAATGGCTAATTATGGAAGCCTACGTCATTGGTAATCACATTCTATGTCACTTTTATCTATAATATCAGCTTTACCTCAATCAGAGGGAAAAACGAGAATAGTAGATTTGAAAGGGCTTTTCACCATAACATCACCAGCATGAGGTTAAACATTGTGCTAAAAATTACACAAACACAACGTCCAAATGACTTTGACGGTGAACGATGTCAACTTTGACCGTTAATTTCTCCATATATGGACAATGTACAATTTGTTGCATTTGATTAATCAAAACAACATTTGATGTTATGATTGTTGTAACATTGAGGATATGGCATACTCCTAAGAAAATATTGGTTAGAATTGACATCAATTAACCATCAAAGTTTGATAAGGACATTATAAATGGGATGAATGTGATAATAGGTTTTTGGCAGATACTACAGAATTGCACTTGTGAGTGAAAAAAAAACGAAATTTAATCCCAAATTCTAGGTTACGTTGAAAAGCCGAGGACTATGGACTCCTGGTGGAAACTCATAATATGATTGAGGTATGGAGTATGTCACACCTTCTCCTCCATCACATAGACATTTGAATCTCTTATCAAACTAAAAAAGTTGCAAAAGATTACCGTGAACTCAGGATCAACCGCTGTTTGTAAACTCCATTTACATTCAGACTGGTTACGGTTCAACACGACTGTTGGTGAATCATGAAATACGACAGACATTTTTTACGAGAGAGAAGCCGAAAATTAACAGTGCCCTCCAGATTCACATAGCATCATGACAATAGACAATGCTAAACCCATAAGCACATTCACCGAACCTAATCCCACTCGCCAGGGCCGTCATATAAATTTAAGAGGCCAAATTATAAAAGACCGTTTGAAGACCCATGTTATAGAAAATCTTAAACTTTTTGTAGTAGATGACTAGATTGTACTCGAATGTGGAATTCTACCTAGCAAATGGACTCTAAAATGTGTTTAGGGCCCCGATTCTCATAACCTTTTGAACTTGCTATTAGACGGCCTTGCGAGTAGAAATAATCAATTTCATAACTCTCCCACTAATGCATACGGAGTATAGTTCATAGACCACAAGACGGGGTTTTTACGCAGATTTATTGGAAATAAGCAATAAACAAGAAACCCAAATAGATCAGATATACATTTTTGTCTGAAATTATTCAATAAGTCTTGCCGAAGACAGGTCAAATACAACCCATTTAAGACGAAATGTAACCAAAACAATTTTCTAAGCTATAGCAGTTTGTCACGACAAATGGTGGTCACATTTGTCAAAAAATGGCGACTTTAGCCCGTCTTCAGCTTGTGACGAAATGTGTCCGTCTTCAATGAGAACTGGTGAAAATTATTAAATTGCGATCGAAAGCTGGAAACTTTGTCCAATAGAGAGATTAAATTTACCATGATATAAATACCTGAATAAACACTCCAGTGTAACAGATTCGCAATCGAAAATCGCAAAGTCAATCAACATTACATTGATAAATTCATGGCTATTTAAGGGATTTCTTAGAATTTCAAGATAGAATGATTAGCAATTGACAAAACCCCACATAATCCATTTACCCATTTGGGCATTTTCATATGAAAGATGCAATTTTGATGCAATTATATGCAATTAATTCAGGTGTGAAAAGGGTAAATCAATTGAAATTATCAACACAAATTTGAAGATTGTAGAGCATAAAAGAAAAGTAGAAAATAGTAATAGAGTAAGAAAGAGGCTAACTTGGAGACAGAGCATTCTTCAAGGTGTTTAACTTCTTCTTTTCCTGCCATTTTTAGTTCTCCTTCTCTCTTCCTGATCAACTTTATGATTTGTGTTTATGCGAAGCAAAGCAGTCAAGGTGTGAAAATCACTTGCCCTCTTCGGTTGCTAGGATTTACGCACAAATTCTCATTCGTAACAGGACGACCCGTCGCAAGCTTACGACGGGTCAAATTCCCCTCACAAAGAGCAAGCGGGGGACAAATGGAGCACCCCACTTGCCTTGCCACTTGCTCAGTGTGAGGGGGATTTGACCCGTCGCAAGCTTGCGACTGATCGCCCCGTCACAAGCAAGACTTATTGTGATTTACGTACTTGACAAACGGGTTATTTGGTTCGGGTTCGATCTCGGTCTCGCTCATTTGTGAGTAGAGCTAGTAAATTGGCTATTCGGGTTGAGTTATTTTTGGGTCAATAATTATCGGGGCAGGTCGGGTTATTTGTGGGAGAGGTCATTTTGGATCTAAAGTTTGCTTAAATGACTTATTTCAGGTCGTTTAGGCACTTTAAGTCGGGTCATTTTAGGTTAGGTTACTCTCGAGTCGTTCAGGTTTTCTAGGTCAAATATCCGGGTCGTACATTTTGGGTCACTTTCGGTTTCAGATGGAGTTAGTTTTGTCGGGTCTATTTGTAAGTAGGTTATATGTTTTGAATTGTGAAATATTTTGGGATAATTTAGGCCGAGTGAGCTATTATATCTAATTATTTTAGATCATGATAGTAATCATAACCTAAAGATAAATGTCGAATCTCAAATCATTAAGCATTTATAGAGTTGTTTTTTATAGCCTAGAAAAATATCCTTTGAAATAAAATCTTCCATTTTAATTAAGTATACATCATGAAGATTTCATCCCAAAAGGTGATCGTGGAATACCATTTTTGTATAGTGAGATTTTTAATCATTTAGTTTTAGTGAATATTATTATTAGTTAAGGTCATCATCATATAGATCATATAGAATACACAAATTCTTATTTCAGACGGACTAATTCCGTCTGAAAAATAAGACGGGATTATGTTGCCACTTTTTTATATAATGTAACCACAGCTTATATCAACTTGTTTTCAATAGTGGTTACAGCTAACTGTAAAGTGGTTACAAAATCCCGTCTTATTGCTTCAGACCAAAATGGTCCGTCTGAAACAACACCAACGGGATAGAATATGGTAATGCACCTAAAACAGAGAGTAATCCTCCAGGCTCTAGCTTGTTGTGAGCTAAACTATAAAAAACCATTGAAGATAACACCTTTGAAAACTTTTAACAGTTTAACCGTCATTACATATTTAATGTCAAATATGCTAATTTTCAAGAAGGATTATTTACACACATTTTCATAAGTTAGTAAGGTCGTTTGTTATAACTTACGAGGACAAATACACAAATTCCAAAATCTCAAAGTCCTTTTAAATTGACATTTTTTTACTTGCTTCGAAACCAGGAGATATATTTGACAATTTTAAATTATTTCCTTTCCTTTGCGAAACAAACTAAAACTCCCAAGTATAGTACAATTCATTAAATTTAACCAAATATTGTAGAATAACTAAAAAACAATCGGTCTTTTAAATATTTGTCTAAAATAAAAAACAAGACAAATAACGCGCCATATAAATAGATGTGACAAAGCTTTCCACATTCCCTAGATGTTTTGCCGTTTTTCGACTGAAATGGATATAACGATCTTAATAAGATTTTGCGATTAAAAAACTCATCTGAATCAGATCGAAACATTAAGACACTACACCATTTTGCATCTACTATTCATGACCACTTAGATCACCGGTTAAGGGCTTGTTCTAACTCAACCAATGTCTTATGTTCGAGCTCTGGAAATGCAATAATGTTACAACTCATAAGTTTAAACTTTACCGCCGTAGTAGTCCTACCCGACTCGAATCCGAACTAAACCGGATGGTCTAAACCCCCCACACCCAAAAAAACAACACTATGTGTGTATCTACTATCTTCACTTCACAAGTTCGATTCCCCACTCAAAACCTTACAAAACCAACAAATTATAAGAATTAGGAAACAGAAAAATTGGGTAAAAAATGCAAATAGCATCAAAATTCCAATGTACCTGGACAAACCCTGATGCTCAAATGTTGAGACCTTCTATTTTATGCTCATCAAAACCTCAACTTCATATTCTCTTCAACTTTCCTAAAAGAATTGACAAAATTTCTTCATTTTCTTCAAAATCTAGTCATTACCCTTTATTTGCAGCATCCATGTCTACTTCTTCTATTGAAAAGGTGGCATCTTTGAATCATGATGCTTCTGCCCAGAAACCTCAATACCCAGTTCAGGTGATGTATTTAATGGAGTAATTATCTGTATAATGCATCTTTTAGTTCTGATTTTAGTACTATATTGTTTTTACTGTTTGACTTGTTCTGATTTAATGGAGTAATTATTTGACTTGATTATTTTTTTACTTTTGTAATGATTTAGTAATTGGGTATTTGTATTATCATTTGCATTTCTAGACTGTTGTTGATTTGGTCTTGTATTTATCGTTCTTTTTGACTGAAACTGAACTGAACTGAACCTGTTTTAAAAGTTTAGGAACTGTACTGAACTAAACTGAACTGAAATAAATTCCGAAAGAATATAGCCTATTTATTGATAAATGCTTCAAATACTCCCTTCCATCGCAATCATTTGACGGCCTGTGATTGAAATACTCCTCACAAAAAATAAAAAAAAATTCAAACAAATGATTGGGACGAAGGGAATAATATAATCTAGCTTTGGTTTTACTGGCTGACTTGATTACTTGTGCATTAGTTCAGCATTTGGGTCTTTTTTATTAGGTACCTGCATTTTGTTTTTGTTGAATTCCTTGGTTTAGCTCAAGTTGGGTCTTTCTTATGGAGTGATTACGGTATTTAGCTGTCTTGATGTTCTTAGCAATATGAAGATTGGTGAGACTATAATTAACTGTCAGGGACTATACTTCTGCAGCCTCTATAATAGTATAAATAGGTGAATTGAATGCGGTAAATTTGTGGCTTAATCTCTTGGATTCATCGTTCTTATAATTCAGATGGTATCCTGTTTTTCACTTCTTTATATCATCTAGTAATGGAGCACGGTTTTGAGCATACTGGGATCAAATTTCAAAAGTTACCATTACTTAAGACCTTATTTTACTGCATTCTGTGATGGCTTAAGTATTTGTTCAGTTTTAGACATCTTCTCAGAGATAGCTAGTTTGTGATGAAATCTCCACACCCTAACTACATCCTGATCTCGTCGTTGTTTTCGTAATGTTACATGAGTAGTGTGACTTTGTGAGAATGTTGGTAATGGTGGATAAACATAAGGGGTTTGTTGATAACCAAGTGGAGACATCTCAATTTATGGCGGAGTATGTGATTGATGTGTAGAAAACAGGAAGAGAAGGGATATCGACTATAGTTGATTAATTTCTTCCACAATGAAGGATACGGTTGCCACCCTTCCACACATACATCTCGTTATCCTGAATCCACAATGCTTGATTAGTTAAACCATGATCCAAGCTGTCTTCTTCCAGCGACCATCAACTTGGATTTAAGTCCTCAATTAGCGATTGTAAACATCGACATTATATGATGACGTAAGTTATTATAGCATGTTCGAGATACCCTGATTATTTTCTCTTACAATGGAAGTGGTGTCATTGACATTTGACAAAGACTTATTTATATGGGGAGTTATAGAAGGACTGTGATTTTGAGTTGTGGAAGATGTTACCCCCTTGTTAAATCCTACAAGATTTGAGCCATGAAATATTACTAATTGACTATGTACTTGGATAAGGTCCATACAATATGGAGAACTGTGAGGTTTCTCTTTCCATATGATTATCTAAAATTTTCATATCATTATTAACCTTGGAAGTCATCTCAGGTGTGCATTATAACCTTCAAATCCGTCTATGTGTTACCATCGCGGACAACTATTTGAGAATGAGTCAATATCTCATAAACACGCTAACATTAGTTATGTGTCACATGAGTGCTCAACTTTGACTTATTAGTTGTATCTTGACCCATCATGCCTTAACTATGGGGATGTTGAAGAAAGTGTAGTACACCATTTTATTTTTCATATAGACCGTTGCTAACACTAACCATTGTACTTCCCTAATATGATTATATTATGATAAACTTTTGACATTGTGCTCAAAGAAGCCATCTCGGCTGTATGTTCTTCAAATTTAGCTATGTGTTAGTGACTATATATTTGAGTAACGGTTTTGGTAGACTTAACACCATTGTAGAAGTTACAGGTCTTGCTAAGAGCCACATGACACGAGGCAAACCTAAGGCCATGGTTAAACACTTTCCCTTAGGTCAGTATTGTGACTTTGCGAGCTTGAGTCTGTTTGCTATCAACATTTAAGCATGTTTGTCCTGCTCAAACACAGGAACATAAAAGTACACATCCTGTAGGCTCGATCTTCTCCTAAGTCCTAATTCATAAGCTCCAGATTGTACTTTTATGTGTAGCTTATATTTCCCTTACAATTCGGGAATTGTTAAAACATTTTTATTTGTAGACATGCTATTTGAATTTCGTTGCTTTTATTTTTCATTGTATACTCAACCATCTTCATCCCTGAAGGCCTGAAACTTGGTTTCCTTTTTTGTTTCATTTGTTGCTTTTTTTTTCGACCCAAGTGAGTTGCGTGAATCTTCAATGGTAATGTATTGTGTTATCAATGTAATCCTCTTATTTAACTCAAGTTAAAAACAATTTCTCGTAAATGAAGCTAGTATTTCTATTTGTTTCCAATTAATTAAAAGTTTTAACCACTTTATAGGTTGCAAAGCGTTTGGAGAAGTTCAAAACTACAATTTTCACTCAGATGAGCCAGCTAGCCATCAAACATGGAGCCATTAACCTCGGCCAAGGATTCCCCAACTTTGATGGACCTGAGTTTGTAAAAGCCGCAGCTATCCAAGCCATTAACGTAGGGAAAAACCAATACGCCCGTGGCTATGGAGTTCCTGACCTCAACCTCGCTGTGGCCGAAAGGTTTAAGAAAGACACAGGTCTCACAGTTGACCCTGAAAAGGAAATAACGGTCACCTCCGGTTGCACAGAAGCCATTGCCGCTACCATGTTAGGGTTGATTAACCCAGGTGATGAGGTAATCCTCTTTGCCCCATTCTATGATTCTTATGAAGCCACACTTTCTATGGCCGGTGCGAAAGTCAAAGGGATCACCTTACGTCCACCTGACTTTGCCGTCCCTCTTGAAGAACTCAAGTCTACGATATCGAAAAACACACGGGCCATTCTTATAAACACCCCTCATAATCCCACCGGAAAAATGTTCACTAGAGACGAACTTGAATTTATAGCATCCCTTTGCATTGAGAATGATGTCTTGGTTTTCACCGATGAGGTTTACGATAAGTTAACCTTTGAAATGGATCATATTTCCATGGCCTCTCTTCCCGGTATGTATGAGCGTACCGTCACCCTAAATTCTCTCGGGAAGACATTCTCGTTAACCGGATGGAAGATTGGGTGGGCCATCGCACCTCCTCATTTGATTTGGGGAGTGAAGCAAGCTCACTCTTACCTCACTTTCGCTACTTCCACTCCAATGCAGTATGCTGCGGCTACTGCTTTACGAGCACCCGACTCCTATTTTGAAGAATTGAAAAGGGATTACAGGGCTAAGAAGGACATTTTGGTGAAAGGGTTAGTCGAGGCGGGTTTTAAGGTGTTCCCGTCAAGCGGGACCTACTTTGTAATGGTCGATCACACTCCTTTTGGCCAAAAAGACGATATTGCATTCTGCGAATATCTAATCAAGGAAGTTGGAGTTGTAGCAATACCGACAAGTGTTTTCTATTTGAATCCCGAAGAGGGGAAGAACTTGGTGAGGTTTACCTTTTGCAAGGATGAAGGTACCCTGAATGCCGCTGTGAAGCGCATGAAGGAAAAACTGAAACGAGTTTAGGTTAGTGTACTTGTACTATAATCCGATTATCTGAATTCTGACGATTATTCAAAATCCCGTCACAGAAACTGAAAAATTGTAAGAAGTCAGAATCGGAGGGAGTAGTAGTCAGAAGGAGCAAACATGATTTCATCATTCTGTTACTCTTTACATGTGGTTAAGGTGGGTAGGAATTATTGTTGATGTTCTTGACATTGTTTGCAAGATGATGATACCAGATTTTAGCAAGTGATGCGTGATGAGCACAACTTGAATTTGATTCTAGTAATAATGTACCCAAGTTGTGGTAATAATGTATTTCTAGTCTTTGTTTACCCACTCGTTAGTTGGAAAACGTAGGGAGATGATAACGTCAAAGACGATATGTATTAATTTACGGTAATAGCTTCATTTTTCTAAGGCGTTTTTACTCGCAAGTGGCATAGTATAAAACCGCGTTACCCGATGACCATCCAAAGATTTATGTCCTCATTAAGACAGATGATTTGGATTATGATAGGCATAAATCAAAATAGCTCACTAAAGTTGTTTCGTTGTCATTCAATGCAATTTTGACGCAATGCAATGTTCATCTTGGATCATTTGAAAAGAGCCTCTTTGTGTTGCTACTACAAGGATAAGGCTGCGTATATCAAACTTCTCTTACCCAGCAATTTCCGGGAGTTATTGATACATCGTGGTAATGTTTAATTAAGACAAACGATTTTCTCATGATGCAACAAGTTTTGGTTTTGATGATCACAAACTTGTGACGTCTCATAATCCCCTTTTCTATTTATTTGTTATATTATGTGCAAGTCGTCATGTGCTTGTGAGTTGTGACGGTCAGAGTATGATTTAGAGTTTTGTATTTGTTGGTGTTTGTTGTTGTTGTGTCGTCAGAAAGTACTCAGTAGTAGCCTACTAGTGGAGTAGTGGGTTATAAAATGAAGAGGTACTGTGTTGTGTAGTCAATTCGTTTCCTGGAAATGTGGGCAATGATTTTCTTTTATATAGCACTAGTTGATGTTCAAGGAGGATACAACCACCATAAGTTTTCCCCTTTTGCTATGTCAAATATGATAAGTTGTTAACCGATCGCGTGTCGATTTTTTACCGAGACATTATGTGTATGTAAGAAGAAAGGTAGTATTACACAAGATGAGACATATTATTGAGATAATTGGTCGACTTGCAACAAGTACAACCTGAATAATTGACAAGGTTGCAACAATTTTGCACAATGAATGGGTTTATAATAGAATTGAATAAATGTGGACTTGTGTCGGACACGGAAGGCCGCACGTGGATTTTTTCACCAACATACAAGCGGGCTAGCAATTAGGATAGGTGAACGGTCAAGCCTTCATAAATTTTTGTAAACATTTCCCAGCCCTCTTTTTACGAGCCGGAAGAACTATGCTTAATGCATGGGATAACCCGTGATCAGCTCTAGTTAGAAGAGGTCGATATCCTCATAAAATTTATTGTTTAAGTTGAAAGGTTGAGTTATTTTTAAAATACTTAATACTTAATAAATGTTGAGTTATTTTCGTTAAATTTGCTTTATTTTAATTGATTCTCCGTCATTTGATTTTACATGTGAGAAAACAATACATAATTTTGTTGCAAAATGAATCGCTAGATTTTATTGGAAATAAGAGAAACATCTCCAATTTACCAAATCTTCTGGTTGTCCCCTTTAAAGAACCTTCTTGTCTTTGGAATTGTGCATTCATATAGTTAAAAAGTTAAAACCAAATTTGACTGAGACTAGTTTTACTTTTACTAAGCCCAGTATATGGTAATTGGTACTCGTCAGATGTACTAACGTTTTTCCGAGGAAACTAATGGTTGGAGGACAATAATTTTGATTTACGGAATACATACCACCAAGTCTATCTTGTGACGGATATATGAGACAAAACAGAATGTTACTTTCTCGGCACTTTGCTTTTGTCTTATCTAGCCACATGAGTAATATTTGACTTGTCGCAAGCTTGCGACTAATATACCAGTCACAAATGAGGATTTGTGTTTACATACATATTTCTACATTACTAAGTATCTAATTCTTTGTATTGTGATTTATCGATAGAGTACTACCTAATATGTAAAAATTGGTACATAATATGATATAAATCATAATTTTTTGTAATTTTCGCGTCTGCCATATTAATGTAATTCTATTCTAATCACATTATACTAACTACTATAAAAGGCATAAGTTGTGAAAAATATTACAGAGTACAATTAAGGATTACAATTAAGGATCTAACTAACTAAAACAAACTGGCTAGAAATCATATCAAATATCTAAATGTCATTTTAGGTATGATTTTGAGAAACAACAAATTATTATAAGTTGCAATTTTTGAAAAAATAAATAAATTATATAAGTGGACGTTTGTACAAACATGTATTTCGTATATAACAAATTAACAAGTATGGCGTAGTAATATACTATCAATTTAGTCATTACTTTGTACTCCTTTTGTTCAGTTAAATTTATACTCCGTATACTATATATATATTTGGTCAAATGTAGTGAATTGGACCGAACAGATAGGGTAATTCGAGTAGTCATGTTGACTTTTCTTTCTTATTTCTTGTTACCTTTATTCAAGGGATTCTTGTACTACACCCTTTTGCAAGGACATATATTCAGAGAGTTGGCCAACTAATATTGATTGTGGAATTGCCTTTGTTACAGGCATACTAATGTTTTGAAACCAAAGACTAGAATTCGTCCAACAATAACACTCAATTTTGAACAAGAAACTACAACTAGACTTGGTCTTTTAACTTAAACTTTGGTTTAAAAGTTAGCTTACTATCTTCACTTTCTCCATTTGTTAGTCTAATGTTTGTTTTCTTTTGTAAAATAAAACAATGACATGGGAAGAATGATATTTGATGGAGTAATTACTAATTAGTAACACAAATTGGCAAACAAGTTCTATACTAACTATCTTATATTTGTACAACAATCTTATACAGTATAAGAGAAACTAAACATATCTCAACTAATTTAGTTGCTAAAGTCGTGAAAATTGATATTCATGACCTGAGTTCAGACGTGTTAGCATCAAAATCGCCCTTGTAACTCCTTTTAAATCAAAGCTATATATAAGAGAAACTAAACCTATAATAAGTCGACGGAGATTCAACAATTTATCGTAAAATGCTTAGGGTTGTGGATACTTATCTCCACGGTTGAATCAACATTAATCATTGGTGTGTGAGTGAACTGTATTATTAACTTAGTCAATATCAGTTTAACTTAAGGGATGTGGCTGTATTCTAATTTAAATTCTCAATCATTTTTATATTCCTTTTTTTATACATAAATGTAGAATCGTTAGATTGCACCGGAACACAATCTTGACTGCTGAGAGAAAATGAACCCTTTATTTTTATTTTTAGAAAATGGAGATGATCTTATTCCCCGATTCCACATCTTTCTATAAGTTGATTCAAAATTGAATAGTATAGTGATAAATAGAGTTCATAAGATGCCAATCAAAACCATAAATTAAACAAATAATTCCAATCCAAGCCATAAATGTGTGTACTAAAAATAAACTCGACTTGAGTTACAAATCCAAAATTACATTTAATTGTTACCATATCTTGAATGAATACAAAACTATTTTAAACATTTCAATCACCCTCCAAATCAACTTCAAATCATCAAGACCGTTCATTTACTTCCCAAATCCTAGTTAAATAGCTTTCCAAAAAAGGGATTTTTTATAAATCTATTTTATAATTACCATTTTTGGATTGGTTGAACATGATCTCATCTCACGCATCACATGTTGAATATCTTTTGTTTGATTTCCTGAGTTAAAGGCAATAAATGGCAAAATAAAGTAGTGTGTTATGTTTCCACTTCTTTACACCCTTTTTTTAGGCAAATGTAAGTCATTGATTTATGCATAAGAGCAAAATAACTTAATGTTCGAAACTAGTGCTAAAGGGTAAATAAAATTAGACCATATAACGAAATAGAATTATATTTCAAGACGAAAGAATTATCAATGTCAGCTAATTTAACTACTTGTTAATCATTCTTTAAACTTCCGTGTCGTATTACTGTAAGTTGCAAAATCGTCAAATTTACTCACACAGTCGTTAACTACAACATATATAACATACATTCTGCTACTATTTGTTTGAGAATTTGTATGATCTTCGATCTTTCGCATTGATAAGATTGTAATAAATGACTGAGATGAGAAAAGTACTATGTATTTTGTATGAACTAGTTCTTGTTTAAGATAAAAGTATCTGTCCGTCCTAACCTTAAGGCGATAATATTACTTGAACCACTTCAAATATATCCGTTTTAAGGCTTAATCTTAAAGCCTTAGATATTCAACACAAATTTTCATTAAAGACAGCGCATATCCATCTTCAATGAAAATGGGTCGTATATTCTCTCACAAGGCAAGCGGGGATCCATTTAGTTCCCTCCACTTTTCTCCTTGTGAAACGGGATCCGACTTATCTTCAATAAAGACAAATATGCGCCGTCTTCAATGAGATCAACAAAGACAACAAAAAAAAAGGTGAGGAGGCACGTGCTGGGCTGGGACAGGCATAGTGAAGCAATAAAAAAGGATGGCAGACACTCCTCAGGCTCAGAGTATAACAAATTGAAAATCTGAGATCCAACATTCCAACCTTCCCCTCAAAACGGCTCACTCTCTCCTTCATCCAACTGCTCTTATCCTCCTTTTACTCCTCACCATCCGATTCACATCCTACGACCCACATCCGATCTCCTCCCCGGTTAAAATACAAATAGATTAAGCACGGAGCAAGTCTGATGTGAAACGGTTTCACATAAAGTACCAAGAGTCATAATACGGGAATAAATGAAATGACACCGTTGGTCTCTTTTAAAATAAATGAATCTAAAATAGAGTCAAACGAGTTAAATATTCTCTGACCGGCGTATGCTAGACAAGCTTTTAACTTTATATTACATTTCTTTTTGTTTAAACAACATTTGGTTAATACAATACTTCCTCCATTCCATTTGATTGTATACGTTTGTTTTTGGGCACTATTCATAAGTGAGAAGAATCTTTAGTACAATTTCTAGGATATAACATAAAAGATAGTCATGTGAGATCTTATTTCAATTGTCTTATCGAGTACAATATTAGTATCAAATTTTTAAAATTTTTATTATTATGTAACTAAAGATATAAACAAAACAAAATGAGCATTGACATTCGTGATAAAACAAACGTATACAACCAAATGGAACGGAGAAAGTATAAAATTGGATACCACTATAATAGATAATCACGGTAGCTAGATTAGTATTTTTAATTTTCAAAATAAATACCAATATAAAGATCCTATTTAAACCAAGAGTAATTTTCTACGAGTTAATTATAGTTTTAGTCAAAACCTTATGAATTTTGAGTCTTTCACCTTTAAAAAATGTGATATATGTAGGTCATACACTTATATTCTAATATTCTATCACATATACTTGAGATTTTCTGAGTATGCACCAAAATAACGTTTATTGATAAAGTTACGAGAAATGTCAAAATGATGCTTATGAGTTATGACATTTATGAGTCATGATCTGAGTTCAAATTCAATCGGAGTTAAAATCGACCTTGTATATTCTTTAGACAAAAACAAATA
Source organism: Heliosperma pusillum (assembly GCA_022085475.1). NCBI lineage: Eukaryota > Viridiplantae > Streptophyta > Magnoliopsida > Caryophyllales > Caryophyllaceae > Heliosperma > Heliosperma pusillum. Next base: position 218,557 of record JAIUZE010000294.1, on the reverse strand, counting down.
TTTCTTCTCACAAAACAAACAAATTATAAATCCCTCCACCTCCTTTCAAATCCTTCAGTTTTTCCAACATTTCAAACCTCCCACACACTCTCTCTCTCTTTACTTCCTCCCTCCCTCTTCCATTTCCCTCCACTCTACTAACCTACGCCACTCCCTCCCTTATCCTACGCCCCTGCCATGTCACCTCCGACCACCTCACCCAACCCGACCCGACCCGAATCCTAACCCCCCCACACCCTCCCCATCCAATATAACCCACTTTTTTTTATTACTATTTATAATTATTATTATAATATTCAAAAAAAGAAAAATGGAAGGTCAAACAAAGCTAACAAGAACACAGTCATCACTTCTCCGATCATCTCCGACCGTCCGATCTTCCATCCAGACTCTCTCGTCGACTGTCGATCTCGATCATTATTCCGACTACGACGACAACGACAATCATATTAATAATACCGATAACATTAACGACGTCGTTTTCGATAAAGATAAACATAAACAGAAACATTTTCAACATCATCATCTGAAACGACACCGTTTCACCCCTAAATTAATTTCTCCTAAATTAACCCTAATTTTCACCCTAACCCTAATATTTACCCTCATTTACCTCAACACCTCCGAAACCACCACTACCACGTCGGAAAATATCCTCATTTTCCTAACCTTTATTGCAGTTACCCTCTTTTACCTCAGTAAAAACCAACATTTACTCCACCACCTGAAAAACTTACCCACAGTAAAAAACCACAACCGCAGTAATTCCAACCCGTCAGTAGAATGGTTCATCGGCGATGACGTGGCGTTATCCAGAAGTGACACGTGGGAGACGTCGGAGGTGAGAGAAGGGGTGGAGTATTACTTAAACGGTGATTATTACGAAGGGGAGTTTTACCGTGGTAAAAGTAATGGTTCAGGAGTGTATAATTACTGTAGTGGTAAAGGTAAATATGAAGGAGAATGGGTAGAAGGGAGATATGAAGGGTATGGGATAGAAAGTTGGGGTAAAGGGAGTAAATATAGAGGAATGTATAAAGGTGGATATAGACATGGTTATGGTGTTTATAGGTTTTTTACTGGAGATAGTTACGGTGGTGAATGGTTTAATGGTTATTATAATGGTTTTGGTCTTCAATCTTGTAGTGATGGGAGTTGTTTTTTTGGGGTTTTTAAATCTGGGGTTAAACATGGTCTTGGTTCTTACCATTTTAGGTAATTTATTTTTTCGTCTCGGTTATTTCTTTACGTTTCTCTTGGCCGGTTTTTATATTTACATTTCGTTTGTCTCATTCATTTGTTTACGTTTTTTTTATTGTTTGTGAGTCGTTTCTTAATCAAAGATAAACAAATTATTGGGATAGGTGTGGGTAATGTCTATTTTAGGTACTTGTGAATTTGTGATTTATTTGTTTTGGTTTACTCATTATGTGTTAATTTGGGCAATGATAATATCACTACCGTTTTTACTAATGTCGCTCAATTACAAGCTAATTAGAAGTAGATGGATATCTAACTATTCACTCTCTTACAAATTGAGTCGCATTAGTAAAAATGGTGGTGGTGTTGTCATTGCTATTTAATTATGGGAGTCTTGGTTAATTCTTTATGTGGTTTAGCTATGGGTGCCTGACCTGATCAATTATTTACGTTTTTTTAGGATGTTTTCCCGTCATTTGGGTCTATCGATTGCCTTTCAGTAGTACAGATTTTGTTTTGGGCGATTTTTGTGAGGCGGAGAATGAATAATGAATTAAAAAGTGTTTAATTCGAGGAAATGTAAGCAAATCGAGAGAAAAAAGAAATATGGAGAGGATCGATACTCTTCCTTTACTTATAATATTTAAAAAATTGAAGAGAGAAATGAGGGGAAACTTTGTAAATATCTTTTGCATTTGGTTTAGGTTTAAGAAATAAATTTAAGGAATTCATTTGGACGAAGTGAGTAATATTGTTTATTTCGATAGTTGATCTTGTATAAGTCGGTCTAACACTCCCTCTTGGTCAAAACAAGGTTACACTTTTTTGTCATGTTATTTGTTGCTGGTATTAGTGAGATTTGTGACCCGACATATTTCTCGTCCTTCATTTTTCTTATCCGTAACTTGATTCTTATGTCATTGGAGGGGTGAAACTTATCTAGAGATCGAGAGTGTACTAATATCATGTAAAGCGGATTCATCCCATGGACATAGTGCGTCGCTGTTGGCATGTGTATTCGTGTTAATTTCAATTCAGTGATTTTTGTGGCCGTGTAGTTCGTTATCTTATTTGAGTTGTAAATGGATAGGATTGTGATGTGGGTATGTCAAGGCATGGAGGGGAGATTATTGGATTATTTATTGCTTTAGTTTTTATAAAGATTGTGTTTTTTATTTGAGAAGTGGAGGGTGGTTTGGTTTTTTGGGGGATTGGTGGACCATTGATGATGGGTGATGATTGCGACGGTAACAATCGGGCAACACTTTATATGGGACATTCTCTGGGTTTCATTATACTCATCTTATCATATTGAGTTACTGTTTTTCATATATGGGTAAATGAATGGAGTATCTGTATTTGATTCTAGCTGAATGCACAAGTAGCCGAGGAGGAAATTTGATCTTCTTGCAGTAATCTAGCTACAATCATGTTTGAATTAGCGGTTTTTTTTGTCATGTAATCGAATGGATGCTGCTGAATTGGTATCTAGTAATTAGATAGGTTGCGGAACCTGAATAATTTCATTACTTATCTTATATCGTGCTTGAATGTCTGTTTTTGCTATATAGGTAAATGTATGCAGTGCCTGAGTTTGAATCTAGCTTATCGTAACCAAGATCTTGTTTAAAGTAATGGGTTTTTTGTCGTTTAATCGAATGGATGATGCTGAATTGCTATCTGATCATGAGTGGTTTTTTTTTCCGAGCTTGTTGCAGTTTCGTTGATAGTAAATGATGCTAATTATGGTTCTTGATGATGCAGAAATGGGGATAGGTATGCCGGGGAGTATTTCGGAGACAAAATCCATGGATTCGGTGTGTATCACTTTGCTAATGGTCATTGCTATGAGGGTTCGTGGCATGAAGGCCGTAAACAAGGCTACGGAATGTACACCTTTCGAAATGGGGAGCCTAAATGTGGTGAATGGAATTGTGGGTCCCTTAAGACTCCCTTACCGCCGCTAACTGATTCAGTTCTCCGAGCAGTTCAGGTGATTATTTGATCAAAGATTCATATTAAACTTTGCAAACTGACTCTATCGCTCGATCTAAATTACCCGATCAAACCTGAATAGGTTAACACTAACCCAAATACGATTTGAGTGACCAACCCTTTTTCCAGTCTAGATTTCAGATTCAGTACCCTCTGATATTGAAGATTTGAATTACACGTATTTATTGGACCGTCAATTCTGATCCTTATCTGTTGAATTTTGATATGTAGGCTGCAAGAAAAGCAGCAGAGAATGCAATTAACCTACAGCGAGTTGATGACCAAGTTAACAAAGCAGTGGCAGGCGCAAATCGAGCTGCCACGGCCTCTAGAGTTGCTGCTGTCAAAGCAGTTCAGAATAGAATGAATGGGAAATTTTATGAAACAAATGCTTAATATAGGATGTTGGCTTTACCCTGAGTAGATGTAAATTTTTCGCCAAAATGGCGGTTTTTAGCAGGAAGATCACCCCTGTAAGCACAAGCTTGCCGGAGGTTGAGAGAGTTTTGAGCTTTTTTTTAATCATTCTTCTTTTTTAATGATCCACAACCTGTAAACTGTACATAAATCTGAAAGTGTAGATCTAATGAATATGTGAATTAATCAGTGTTCATATTCCTTATTTCATGAAGATTCCAATTTCAAAAAAAAAAAATGATTAACTGTCTTGTAATAGCTCATGCACCTCATTTGTAATGTTTTCCTGTAATCTGTGTTACTCTTACTCTCTACCACGGTGTCGTGTTTGACACGTGTTGTGTGTCGGATATTGCATATTTGTGCAAAATTTTCAATTTCATTGTCTAAAGTGAAGTGTTGAAGTGTCGTATCGGTGTTAGACGGAGGTGTCAGATACAGATTATGATTGTAAAGTGAAGTGACGAAGTAACATAGACTGTGATAGAATTACGTTTTGGAACATATACAAATCTTAGAATAAGACGGTTTTACGCCGTGAAACAGTCCATTTTTCTAAACAAAGTTATTAATTAATTTTTAATAAATTAGCTATCTTTTTACACAATAGAACAGAAGAACTTGTGTGGAACAAAAATTAACAATTATTAGCAATTACTCTATTATTATGAGATTGTAGGTGTTATATTAGAGGCAATGTCAGCCAATACTTGAATGACACCCATGCCTTATCTCTAGTGTTGGAAGATTTGTCTCTTATTTTGTGGATCACAAATTCTTATTTCAGACGGAGGTATCCGTCTTAAGCTTAAAACGGATATCATATTCTCTCACAAAATACCCATCAAAGGTGAGTGGAGAGCACATGGGGGGAGCCCACCTTGTCCCCTCTACCCATTTCCTCTCACAAAATACCCGTTGTAAGATCCGACCCGTCTTAAGCAAGACCTACTGTTTGTGGATGGATGATGGATATATTATACTAGTATTATTATTCAAGATTTCAATTATTTATGTGTCGGAAAATATATATTTTTTTTTCAAAAAAACAAATAAATATACATAAATTGTTATAAAAAAAATGAGATGATGATGAAGAACAAAAAGGATGCACGCTATTGCATGTGCATTTGATCATGTATGTTATGCTCCATGTTATAAACACAACACAATTGCAGGGAAGACAACTACTGTGACAAAATATCACTCACTTGTTTGTCCGGGGCCATGCCAGTCTTGTATCTTAAGGTCCTTTTGCAACAATGATACTCTTTCGAAAAAAAAAAAAAAAAAAAATTAAAAATAAACAACGATACCTGTCTTGACTTAAAACCTCTTGAATATTGTTAGTTGTTATTAGACGACACTGGACTTTGTATCAACTATCTATCAACATAAATGTTACTCTGGAGTCTCGAGACTCTCCTAACACCAAATCACTAAGCAAATACTTCCCTTCTTTTTGCACTTTATTTCAGTTTTTATAAGTTTAGTTTAAGTTCATTCAGTTTGGTTTATTTCAGTTTAGTTCAATTTTGTAATTCTTATAAGTCTAATTCAGTTAAAAAATAATGGCAACCCTCTTTAAAATTTTCAACTTCCTTGATCCATTACTTGATCACAATTCAAACTAAATGAAAGGTAAATGTGCAAATAGACAAATTAAAGTTGTTGTCCAAATTAAAATGCGACAAACACAAATAGAGGAGCTACATCAAAACATAGAGCATGGGGTAAGCTGCAAGTAGATCAAGCTTTTTATATGCAAAAAATATCAAATTAAATATATAAAGTTCATGAAACCATGTGCTCCTATGCACACTATCTTGTTTTTATTTATTTCTTCTTATTATTATTATTTCTAATAATTGTTTTAAAACATTTAAGATAATACTCCCTCCCATCCAAACCAAAGGTTACATGGGAGGGAGCACAAGTTTTAAGACAAAATTGAAAAAGTAAGGGTAGTATTGGAATGAAAGTAGGGTCACTTGAATATTTAATGTTAGTTGGGTGGGTGGGGTAATGGCATATTGTGTAAATATATAGGGTAAATGAGGAGTAGTTGGTCTTATTTGTTACCAAATAAGGAATGGGTAGTTTGGTTTGGATGGTCCAAATAAGGTAAGTGTAACCTTTGGTTTGGATGGGAGGAAGTATTATATTAAATAGAAAATGTTGATATTCTTGAGGGGCACATGATCAAGTCATGGATTGGTGATAAGCTTGGTTTGGAGATGGATTCCTTTTAGCTTTTCATGCATGCTTGATGCTTCATCTTTTATTGCACAAATTCCGAGTTGTTAAGCTTATGACATGTCCGATTTTCTCTCATAAAGAGGCAAGTGAGACTGTGAGAGGGCAAGTGGAAATCCATTGGATCCTCACATGTCTTTCCACTTAGCTCCTTGTAATAGGGGATTTAACTCGTCACAAGCTTGTGACGGATATGACCGTCACAAGTAAAACTAACTGATGTTATTGTTTTATTATATGTATTTTCTAATCAAAGAATGGAAAAAGACATAAAGGGCACTTTTATATGCCTCCTTTTTCCTACTATATAGAGCTAGTTCATCAAATAGGCACAATATCATTTAATAGTGGTTAAAACTGAATTGTCAATAAAGTTTTAGTGTAGTAGTTACAATACATATGACTAGCATTTAGGAGTAGTAATATGAGTTTCAAATTTGAAATGACTTCATATTGCTTAACCTTAATTATATGAAAATTATATGAAAATAACGTTGACACATAGATTGTGACATCTTTGACATGTCTTCTAATTCATGGCATTAAATATGTGGCGAAATTTATTCAACAAAGTTGGATTTATTGGTGAAAATTAGAGGAATATTATGCTTCTTTGAATATCGAAGAAATTCGCAAGTATTATCTTAAGCGAATTCCTATCTTAAGATTGTAATTCTCGTAACGGTTTATTTTACTTCCGTTTACAATAACTTAATTATACCCTTTTGGTTTCAACTAAGGGTGATAACGACCTTCTAGGTAGCACGGACACTCCTTCTAACTAGCCGTCCCGTGTCGGACACACAAACACCTATAAATAAGTAACGAGAGGTTGAAAGACTAAAAGAGATTAATTAGAAGATGAGTTGGGTGAGAAATGAGAATAAATTATAGTTAATGTCAAATTTTACCTTCAATTATTTACATTTATATCAAATACCAATATAAAAATAAAATCGTAAGTTATTTATAACTATAAAATATATATTTTATTAAATTTAAATGCCGTGTCCCGTGTCCTACATTTCACGAGATGTCGTATCACGTGTCCGTGTCTTGTCCGTGTCTGTGTTCGTTATCGTGCTACCTAGACGACCTTAGCCGAGCACACGCTTAGTCTTACTCGATTCGTGCTCATTATGCATAACTCGAATTCGAGTTTACCGGAGCTTGAAAAATTAAGCTCATTATCATGCAATGAGATCCTTTGATACGATGATACAAAGTTATAACAGGAAGTCTCACTTGTGACGGGGGGAACCGTCGCAAACTTAAGACGAGTCAAGCCCCCCTTACAAAGGCCAAGTGGGGAGCAAATGGAGCACCCACTTGCCTCCCAACTTGCTCTTTGTGAGAGGGTTTGACCCGTCTTAAGCTTGCGAAGAGTCTCCCCGTCACAAATGAGAATTTGTGAAGTTATAATCATGTTACGCAAGTTCGAACCGCTTGTGAAATTTTCGAGCGGATCAGTTTTAGCTTGGCTCGTTAAGTTATCGAGTCGAGTTTTGAGTTTTAACCGTGCCAATCTTGAGCTACTTGCGACTTGCCTCGTATCATTACCAAATTTAACATCCCTAGTTGGGAAAAATATTTTGCTTGTTCTTAAAATATTTGTACTTATTTAATCTATTTTAAGTTTAAAATAATTATGGCACTCTAGACTATAATTTGCGATTAAAAAAAAAGACAGCACATGAAAGTTTATTCAGTTGGTCTTATTAAAGATGAGGTATATTCATTTTCGGGTTGGACCCCCTTTCACAAGGAGGTAAATGGGGACTAAATAAATCCTCATTTGCCTTCTTATGAGTTAAAATTTGACTTATCTTTATTGAAAACGATTATCCACCGTGTTCAGTAGAGAATTTGCGAAGTTTTTCAATGTACTGTTTTACCGAGACTTCTTTTTCTTATGGAGTCAGTAAACATGATTCTATTTAGATCCTATCATGTGTCATCGTTTGACTCACTTTCCATAGATGAGTTTCTTTCAAAAAAACAAAAACACTTTAAATTAAACAAATAATCCTATAAAAAGTACACTAGACCACTATTTCCATTGTTCTTATACTTCCCATTAATTGCTATTTCAATTTTCAAGAATTCATAGATGTTCAATTTTTTTTACCAGTAGGTCTTGCTTGCGACGGATCGGATCTTGCGACGAGTATTTTGTGAGAGGAAATGGGTAGAGGGGACAAGGTGGGCACCCCCCATGTGCTTCTCCACTCACCTTTAATGGGTATTTTGTGAGAGAATATGGTATCCGTCTTAAACTTGCGACGGATAGTGTCCGTCACAAATGAGAATTTGTGTTTTTTTTTATGAAAAATGCAATGTAATAATGTCTTGTAAGATGTCCCTACCATAAATTGAAAATAAAGGTATAGCCTAATAATTGATTAGTGTGATTTAATTATGTATAGTTGCCTCTTTTGGTAGGCTTAATAGGGTTCATTTTCTGACTGCAAAGTTGTGTGTGTAAGGTTTAGGGTTCTATTAAAAATGTTTGTATTATTGGCCTTCTTATCTTGAAGGCTACATATTTGGTCAAATACTCAAACTAATGAGAATCCCCATATAAGATGTTCTTTTAGGATGTTATAAGATGTAATTTTAAGAATTATCGTCTGATTTAAGAGTTAAGACCGATTTATTCGTTTTTAAATAAGAAATAAGTTAAATAGACAAATGAGATCGAAATCAAATAGTGCTTAGGGAGTGATAAAATAATTGTCTCATATGTTTTATATAGGGTAAAACGTAATCCATTTACAAGCTACATGTAAAACGGATATAATCGTCCTAACTCTTAAGAAATACTCCCTCCGTCCCGGTCATTTGTTTACCTTTACTTTTGGCACAAAGACCAAGGAAAGGGGAGGGGACCATTTGTTGGTAGTGTCATAAGATGACAAGTGGACAATAGTCCCATTGGGTGATGAAATTACTCATCAAAAGTCTTTCCAATATAGAAAGGTAAACAAATGAATGAGACACCCAAATATGGAAATGGTAAACAAATGACCGGGACGGAGGGAGTAATTACGTACAAATTAAAACATAAGAACATTTTAAGTTGTGAAATAGTTTTGTACAAGTATTACTTAAATAATTCATTATTACTATTAACGATTAATGAGGGTTAAATATATAAAAAGTCTGTTTTAAAATAATGTAGACAATCTTTCACAATAATTACTTATTACTATCTTTATTCCAATCATTAATATATACGGTATTTGTAACATATATGTCAGTTATATCTAAAAAACGTTTTAAAATATGAAAACGATATAATTATATAAAATTAAACGGAATATTTCCTATAGATAAGTATCGAGTTCATATATTCATTCACAAGCCCTATGCATTGAAAGCTACTCCTTAATTAATCAAATTAATCAAGAAAATATTAGTTTAATTCAGAGCTACCAATCAAAGCATCATTAGCATGTTTCCCGCAAAATGCATAATTTGAGCATAATCTACTTAATAAATTAAATGATGAATTAACAATCATTATTGGGTAAGTAATACGTATAGGAGACTAGAAGTACTATCGATATAAGTGGAATTTCATATATAAATAATACTACGCCGTATTAATTAATGTATTATTATTATTATTATTATTATTATTGTTGTTATTATTGACAAATTCGTGCAGGAATCAAGCTTAAATTGTGAAGAATGTTCATCATATTTTAGTTGTCATTACAAATCTAACGTTTTGTTGTCATGACAATCTGTTGTGGATTAATAAATTTTCACTTTTTTTATTACTCTTTCCGTCCCTAATATAAGTTGTTTAGATTATTTCACAAGAATTAAGAAAATAGTGGAAAATGTTATATTATTTGTTAAGTGGTATAAATGCTCTTACAAAATCTGAAAATCAAACTTTTTCCACCAATAATGGATTAAATTATACTCCGTATTTGTTTTCCCTAATTTTAGTGTTTTGGATAATATTTAATACATAGAAAACCATAAAAGAACTTATAAAAAAAATTGATTTTTTAAAACGACTTATATTATAAAAAGGATGAAATAACATCGTAACTCAATATTTGAAAGCATTATTTTAATTACATGCCTTGACTTATTTAAAGCGTTCTTTTAATATATTATCTTCATGTCACCGAGATCTTTCTACTTGAGTTTTCGTAGGCTCCAAGAGAACAGTTTTGCCTTATTTATAGCCTTTTATATATAAATTGTATTGTTTTAGTGATGAAATAATATTTTAATTGTTTGGTTATTTATATAGTTATTCTAGCACGCCGTATTAATGTATTTATGATCTCAGTTTTGAATCTTTAATCTAAAAAAGTCAAATTAGAATATCACGATAAAATAATAAAATAATACTCGATATATATTTCTGAATGACGTTATTATAAGTTATAACCATATATTTAGATCGGAGAATATAAGAGTGACTTTGATGAATAATGATAGAAATAGTAGATAATAGATATGATTAATCAATGTAGCATGTGAAATTAAGCTTTTTACAGAAGAACATAAATGACGTACTTGTTGTAACTTGCAAGTTGGTGGAGTAAAGATTCACATAGACAGGTGAATACTCTACGAGTCTATGCTATACTCTTATTATTATTTTGTCAGATATTTTCTATCATTTATTACCAATTTTTGCTGCATAGTTCACCCAATTGCATAAGGGTTGCATTTTCTTCGAAATTTAATTAATTTCTGAACCAATATAAGCCGCATATATGGTACAGTTGGTCTTGCTTCACACGACCATTTTGGTCTGAAGCAATAAGACGGAATTTTGTAACCACTTTACAGTTAGATGTAACCACTATTGAAAACAACTTGATATAAGCCGTGGTTACATTTTATCAAAAAGTGGCAACATAATCCCGTCTTATTTTTCAGACGAAAATGGTCCGTCTGAAATAAGAATTTGCGTATATGGTAATATCTCTGTTTTTCCAATAATTTTTCCAAGTGAATATATTTTTCTACATTAAGTCTCAATTAAGACGGTCTTCAATGAAGACGTTTTATACCCGTCTTCAATGAAAACGGATCGAACTCCCTCTCATGAGCAGACAAGTGGGAGGACAAGTAGAGAATCAAATGGATCCCCACTTACCACACCAATTATCTCAGAGGGAGTTCGACCCGTCTTCATTGAATACGAATATGCGCTTTCTTCAATGAGAATTTGTGATTTTTCTAGTCATGCAATCAAACTCAATCTTAAATCAAAATTCATGGCGTGCTGATAAGTTATAACCAAATTCACTATTTCTTCAAGTTATTTTGCTAATTGTATTAAACAGAATGTATATGAACTGAGTTTATAAGAGCTGAGTTAAACTAAACTGAATTTATAGGAGCTCAATTTATTGAAGAATAGGTATGAATTGGTGAACATTTTTTAGTTGATTTTAGGATAGAACTTAGGAGTTAAACTAAACTGTACTGAATGCCCATTGTGCTTGAAAAGTGGTTAGTGCACAGGCCTCCCATACCATGTGTTGAGTTTTTCAGTTGGTGAGTTTTGTGAGATATTGGGGGCTAACATGATTTGAACTCGTGACCTTCGATCACACTGGCTCTGATACCATGATAGATGAACCTAATTTCCATTAACTCCTAATACTTCCTCCGTTTCATTTGATTCTTTACGTTTACTTTTTGAGCACTATTCATAAGTGATGAGAATCTTTACTACAACTTCTAATATATAGCATAAAATATAGTCATGCGAGATCTTGTTTAAATCGTCTTACCGAGTGCATGATGAATATCAAACTTTTATATTTTTTAATAATATGTAACTAAAGATATGAACAAATGAAAACATGCATTAATATACGTGTATAAAGCAAACGTAAAGAACCAAATGGAACGGAGGAAGTATATCCTAATATTTATAAATATTTTACTCCGTATTTAATTTTAGTTGGTGTGAACATGAACTTGTTCCTACATTAATTTTTATTTTTTCGATGGGCAAAAATTGCTCTCTTTTATTGGTTTGGCGTAGAACAAGACCCGTTTAACATTTATGATGGTATATCCTTATATCCATCACAAGCGAGATTTATTGGAGTAAATATGATACCGAGTATCATTTTAAAGTTATTCTAAGTGTGCAAAGGGCATGGAAACTGAACTACAATAATTGATAGTTTATAGCTCAAGCAATAATAATTTAAGAACCATTCATTTCTAAGTTGTATCTTGAATTCTTGACATTTTTTTGCCAAATTGTACTTAAATAAAATGTATATTATTAAAGTTTGCTAAAATAGTTCAAATTGACAACTCATTGCACCATTTGATTACACATACAAGACTAAGTATAAATATAAATAGTTTGCGATAGATACTCATCAATTAATTAAAAGGGAGTCACTTTCAAATTCCTAAATAATTAATTTGAGATCCAAACAATAAGTATTACCATTTAAATCCTCTGTTGCCATTTTAATGCCTTAATCCCATCTCAAAGTGGAAATCAATTTGCCAAAACAAAAAATGTTGATGACACAAAATCTCTTGCATGTAGGGTCATCATTGATATTTGAAATTGTAGATCATTTTATTTGTATCCAAGGTTGAATTTGATATGATATGACTTACAACTTTTGTTCAGATACAAGCCACCACACCTAGTTTAAAATGATCAACTCCTTCCTAGTCATTCATTTTTTCCTATTTTCCTCTTACACAAAAATTAAGAAAATGAATTTGGACAACACAAAACACACTACCTCACAAATAAAATAAAATTTGGACCACACAAAACAAACAACCTCACATCCAAAAAGGGAAAGAGGGAAGAAAACCCGACTTACCCAATAAGAAAAGAGGGAAGAAATGACCGACTAGAAGGGAGTATTATTATTTGTGTATATTATTAAATACTCTATCCGTCTCAGTAAATCATTTCACTAATTTGAAATAAACAATAATTTTATATACAATTTCTTTTAGTATTGAATACAATAGTAATCTATATTAACTCTAACATTAATGTAAAGTTCAATAGTATAAGTCTTTATCATTATTTTTGTTGATAAGTAAGTCTATTAATAACAATTAATTTAGTATTCCTCAGCTCGTTAAGCAACGTAAAAACGGAGATTACTACTTGTTTCCTCTAATACAGACAAGGTCTGAAAAAAAAGTCTTAACTCTTAATGTCTCCAAACTATCTTTATTTCAAATCAGATGTCAATTTCGTTATCCTGAGTCATTATTATATGTCTTAGAAATATTACGCTAGGAATTTAAAGACATTTCTTTCAAAGGCCTAGTTGTCCCGAAAACTGTGAATCATAACCTTCAAAATAGGCGGTTTTCAGCGATATTCTGAAACCAAAAAGATTTTTTCCCTAAAGGTGTTTATAGACCCGTTACGTCTATAATATAGCAATTGGTTTTAGCATCCCTCTTTAAACAATGTAAAAACGAGATTACTACTTGTTTTCTCTAATACAGACAAGGTCTGAAAAGTGGTCTTAAGGTCTCCAAACTATATTTATTTCAAATCAGATGTCAATTTCGTTATCATGAGTCATTATTATAAGTCTTTGAGATATTACAGAGCGAATTTAGAGACATTTTATTTCAAGGCCCAGTTATCCCTAAAACCGTGGATAATAACCATGAAAATCAGCGGTTTTCAGCGATATTCTGAAACCAAAAATATTGTTTCCCTAAAGGTATTTATAGACCCGTTACGTCTATAAATAACAATTAGATGTTAGTATCCCTCTTTAAACAACGTAAAAACGGAGAATACTACTTGTTTCTCCTAATACATACAAGGTCTGAAAGTAGTCTTAAGGTCTCCAAACTATCTTTATTTCAAATCAGATGTCAATTTCGTTATCACGAGTCATTATTATATGCCTTTGAGATATTACAGAGCGAATTTAGAGACATTTTATTTCAAGGCCCGTTTTATCCCGAAAATCGTGGATAATAACCTTGAAAGCAGCGGTTTTTAGCGATATTCGGAAACCAAAAATATTGTTTCCCTAAAGTTATTTCTATACCCGTTAAGTCTATGAATAACAATTGGATGTTAGTATCCCTCTTTAAACAACGTAAAAACGGAGAATACTATTAGTTTCCTCTAATTCACAAAATGTTTGAAAGTGGTCCTACGGTCTCCAAACTATCTTTATTTCAAAACAAATGCAAATATCGTTATCCTGAGTCATTATTATATGTCTTAGAGATATTACATTTCGAATTTAGAGACTTTTTATTTCAATGCCCAGTTGTCCTGAAAATCGTGGATAATAACCTTAAAATCAATGATTTTCAGTGATATTCGGAAACCAAAAATATTCTTTATTAAAGGTATTTATAGACCCGTTACATTTATAAATAACAATTGGATGTTAGTATCCCTATTTAAACAATGTAAAAACGGAGAATACTACTTTTTTCTTCTAATACAGACACGGTCTGAAAAGTAGTATTAAGCTCTCCAAAATATCTCTATTTCAAATCAGATGCCAATTTTCTTATCCTGAGTCATTATTATATGCTTTAGAGATATTATAGTGCGAATTATAGACATTTTATTTCAAGGCTCAGTTGTCTCGAAACCGTGGATAATAATCTTCAAAATTAGCGGTTTTCAGCGATATTCGGAAACCAAAAATATTTTTTTCCTAAAGGTATTTATAGACTCGTTACGTCTTCTTTAAACAACGTAAAAACAAAGAATACTTCTTGTTTCCTCTGATATAAACAAGGTCTGAAAAGTGGTCTTAAGGTCTCCAAATTATGTTTATTTCAAATCAGATTCCAATTTCGTTATTGTGAGTAATTATTAGTCTTAGAGATATTATAGTGCGAATTTAAAGACATTTTATTTCAAGGCCCAGTTGTCCCGAAAACAGTGGATAAATAACCTTCAAAATCTGCGGTTTTCAGCAATTTTCGGAAACCAAAAATATTTTTCCCCTCAAAGTGTTTATTGACCCGTTAAGCCTATAAACAGCATTTTGTTTTTAGTATCCCTCTTTAAACAACGTAAAAACAGAGATTACTACTTGTTTCCTTTAATACAGATAATGTTTGAAAAGTGGTTTTAAGGTTTCCAAAATTTCACTATTTTAAATCAGATGCCAATTTCGTTATCCTGAGTAATTATTAGTCTTAAAGATATTATAGTGCGAATTTACAGACATTTTATTTCAAGGCCCAGTTGTCCCGAAAACCGTGAATAATAACCTTCAAAATCTGCGGTTTTCAGCAATTTTTGGAAACCAATAATAATTTTTCCCTAAAGGTTTTTATAGACCCGTTAAGTTTATAAATAGAAATTGAATGTTAGTATTCCTCTTTAAACAACGTAAAAACGGAGATTATTACATGTTTCCTCTAATACATACAAGGTCTGAAAAATGGTCTTAAGGTCTCCAAAATATCTCTATTCCAAATCAGATGCTAGTTTCCTTATCCTGAGTCATTATTATATGTCTTAGAGATATTTTAATGCGAATTATAGACATTTTTTTTCAAGGCTCAGTTGTCCCGAAACCGTGGATAATAACCTTCAAAATTAGAGGTTTTCAGCGATATTCGGAAACCAAACATATTTTTTCCCTAAAGGTGTTTATAGACCCGTTAAGTCTATAAATATCAATTGGTTTTTAGTATCTCTCTTTAAATAACGTAAAAACGGAGATATGTACTTGTTTCCTCGAATACAGACAAGGTCTGAAAAGGGGTCTTAAGGTCTCCAAACTATCTTTATTTCAAATTAGATGCCAATTTCGTTATCTTGAGTCATTATTATATGTCTTAGAGATATTACAGTGCAAATTTAGAGACATTTTATTTCAACTTTCAAGGCCCAGTTGTCCCAAAAAACGTGGATAATAACCTTGAAAATCAGCGATTTTCAGCGATACTCGGAAACCAAAAATATTGTTTCCCTAAAGGTATTTATAGACCCGTTACGTTTATAAATAGCAATTGGTTTAGTATCGCTCTTTAAACAACGTAAAAACGGAGATTACTACTTGTTTCCTCTAATACAAACAAAGTTAGAAAAATGGTCTTAAGGGCTCCAAACTATCTTTATTTCAAATTAGATGCCAATTTTGTTATCCTGAGTCATTATTATATGTCTTAGAGATATTACAGTGCGAATTTAGAGACATTTTATTTCAAGGCCTAGTTGCAGTAAAAAACGTGGATAATAACCTTGAAAAACAGCGGTTTTCAGCAATATTCGGAAACCAAAAATATTTTTTCCTATAGGTGTTTATAGACCTGTTACGTCTATAAATAGCAATTGAATGTTAGTATTTCTCTTTAAACAACATTAAAACAGAGATTATTACTTGTTTCCTCTAAAATAGACAAGGTTTGTAAAGTAGTTTTAAGGTCTCCAAAATATCTCTACTATAATCAGATGGCAATTTCGTTATCCTGAGTCATTATTATATGTCTTAGAGATATTATAGTGTGAATTTAAGATATTTTATTTGAAGGTCCAGTTGTCCTGAAAATCGTGGATAATAACCTTCAAAATCAGCAGTTTTCAGCGATATTCGTAAATCAAAAATAATTTTTTCCTAAAGGTGCTTATAAACCCGTTAAGTCTATTAATAGCAATTGGTTTTTAGAATCCCTCTTAAACAATGTAAAAATGGAGATAACTACTTGTTTCCTCTAATACATACAAGGTCTGAAAAATGGTCTTAACTCTTAAGGTTTCCAAACTATCTTTATTTCAAATCAGATGTCAATTTCGTTATCCTGAGTCATTGTTATATGTCTTAAACATATTACACTGCGAATTTAGAGAATATTTTTTCAAGGCCCAGTTTTTCTGAAAACCGTGGATAATAACCTTCATAATCAGCGGTTTTCAACGATATTCGGAAACCAAAAATATTTTTTCCCAAAAGGTGTTTATAGACCCGTTACGTCTATAAATAGCAATTGTTTTTATGTATCCCTCTTTAAACAACGTAAAAACAGAGATTAATACGTGTTTCCTCTAATACAAACAAGGTTTGAAAAATGGTCTTTAGATCTCCAAACTATCTTTATTTCAAATCATATGCCAATTTTGTTATTATGAGTCATTATTATATGTCTTAGAGATATTACAATGCGAATTATAGACATTTTATTTCAAGGTTCAGTTGTTTCGAAAAACGTGGATAATAACCTTGAAAATAAGCGTATTTCAGCGATATTCGGAAACCAAAAATATTTTTTTCGTAAAGGTATTTATAGATCTGTTACGTCTTGTTTAAACAACGTAAAAACAGAGAATACTTCTTGTTTCCTCTGATATAAACAAAGTCTGAAAAATGGTCTTAAGGTCTCCAAATTATGTTTATTTCAAATCAGATGCCAATTTCCTATAGGTATTTATAGATACTTTATGTTTCTAAATAGCAATTGGATGTTAGTATTTCTCTTTAAACAACGTTAAAACAAAGACTACTAGTTGTTTCCTCTAATACAGACAAGGTTTGAAAAGTAGTCTTAAAGTCTTCAAAATATCTCTATTTTAAATCAGATGTCAATTTCGTTATCCTGAGTCATTATTATATGTCGTAGAGATATTATAGTGCGAATTTAAGACATTTTATTTTAAGGCACAGTTGTCCTGAAAACCGTGGATAATAACCTTAAAAATCAGCAGTTTTCAGCGATATTCGTAATTTAAATATAATTTTTCCCTAAAGGTGTTTATAAACCCGTTAAGTCTATAAATAACAATTGGTTTTAGTATCTCTCTTTAAATAACGTAAAAACTGAGATTACTACTTGTTTTCTCTAATACAGACAAGGTCTGAAAAGTGGTCTTAACTCTTATGGTCTCCAAACTATCTTTATTTCAAATCAGATCCCAATTTCGTTATCCTGAGTCTTTATTATATGTCTTAGACATTATATGTTGGAGTAAGTGTCCTCCACATTAGTGCATTTATATAATAAAACTCATTTGGAATGAATATACGTGGCATGGTTAGTTTATTTTGATACTCCACGTCAGTTGATTAACGTAAATCGGTAACGCTCAGCTGACTAGAGTTTGACGTTATTGTCGTATGACGGCGGTGATCAACTGATCCCTTTATGTTACACCTATAGGATGAGACTCAAATAGAATACTAATTATTTGTATATGATACAGTTTAATTAGGGCATCACATATATTTGCTATGTACGTTTAGTTACGAGAGTTATTTATTGGAAATTGAGTTAGGAACTCATTTCACTTACGTTTATTCGTCAATTATATTATAACTGACTGAATAAATTTTACGTCTTAATTATTTTAATACGATTAAACAAGATTTAATTTAGTGATTAATCGTTAATTCATTAAATTAGTTGAGGTTATGCATATATTTATAGGTAGAGGTAATTAGTTAATTATATTTACAAAGAGTTGTAAAATAAATTAACTGGACATTGTGGGACCCATTATATATTGATATAATGCTTAAATATCACTTAAAAGTTGAGTGTATATTGATTATTAATTTAAGTCATATAATTGTTATATGATCAAATTAACACTTAATTATACAAGATAATTAAGCAAATGATTAATAAGTATTTGTGGGACAAATATCAAAAATCAAAAATCAAAAATCAAAATGCTCTATAATGGACATATGTGCACCGGTTTGTGCATGTGCAAAGGGTATGATTATTGTTTTATTTTATGTTCACAATTTACTTGGTGATTGCGACACTACATGATAACTCTAATCATCACTACCTTACTTACACTCTACATATTTTCATGAGAATAAATTATCAAAATTAGAGGCCACATGTGGCTTGTGAGTGCCGGCCATAGTGCCTTCAAAAGGGCAATTGTTGTTCAATTTTTACTCACTTCATTTTGGCGTTTTATTCTTATATCTCTCTAAAACCTCTACTCTCTCTACAACTCTCATACACCATAATATTATCTACATATTACTAGTGTAGTAATATACTAATATTAGTAGTATTACGTCTTCACTTATTATTAAGTTAATAATAAGTTAAGATTATGTCTTCTTTATTATCTCTATTTCAAATCAGATGCCAATTTCGTTATCCTGAGTAAATATTAGTCTTAGAGATATTATAGTGCGAATTTAGAGACATTTTATTTCAAGGCCAAGTTGTCCCAAAAAACGTGAATAATAACCTTGAAAATCAGCGGTTTTCAGCGATATTCGGAAACCAAAAATATTTTTTTCCGAAAGGTATTTATAGACCCGTTACGTCTATAAATAGCAATTGCATGTTAGTAACCCTCTTTAAACAACGTAAAAACAGAGAATACTTCTTGTTTCCTCTGATATAAACAAGGTCTGAAAATTGATCTTAAGGTCTCCAAATTATCTTTATTACAAATCAAATGCCAAATTCGTTATGCTGAGTAATTATTAGTCTTAGCGATATTAAAGTGCGAATTTAGAGACATTTTATTTCAAGTCTCATTTGTCCCGAAAACCGTGGATAATAATCTTCAAAATCTGCTGTTTTCAGCAATTTTTGGAAACCAAAAATTATTTTACCCTAAAGATGTTTATAGACCCGTTAAGTCTATAAATAACAATTAGTTTTTAATATCTCTCTTTACACAACGTAAAAACATAGATTACTACTTGTTTCCTCTAATATAGATAAGGTTTGAAAAGTGGTTTTAAGGTCTCCAAAATATCACTATTTTAAATCAGATGCCGTTTTTCATTATCCTGAATAATTATTAGTCTTAAATATATTATAGTGCGAATTTAGAGACATTTTATTTCAAGGCCCAGTTGTCCCTAAAACCGTGGATAATAACCTTCAAAACCTGCGGTTTTCAGCAATTTTCGGAAACCAAAAATATTTTTTCCCTAAAGATGTTTATAGACCCGTTAAGTCTATAAATAGCAATTGGTTTTTGGTATCCCTCTTTAAACAACGTAAAAACAGAGATTATTACTTGTTTCCTCTAATACAGACAATGTATGAAAAATGGTCTAAAGGTCTCTAAACTATCTTTATTTCAAATCAAATGCAAATTTCGTTATCCTGAGTCATTATTATATATCTTAGAGATATTATAGTGCGAATTTAAGACATTTTATTTCAAGGCCCAGTTGTCTCAAAAACCGTGGATAATAACCTTCAAAATCTGCGGTTTTTAGCGATATTCGGAAACAAAAAATATTTTTTTCCTAAATGTATTAATAGACTTGTTACGTCTATAAATAACAATTGGACTCCTCTTTAAACAACGTAAAAACAGAGAATATTTCTTGTTTCCTCTGATACAGACAAGGTCTGAAAAATAGTCTTAATATCTCCAAAATATCTGTATTTCAAATCAGATTTCAATTTCGTTATCCTGAGTCATTATTATATGTCTTAGAGATATTACAGTGCAAATTTAGAGACATTTTATTTCAAGGCCCAGTTGTCCCGAAAACCGTGGATAACCTTTAAAATTATTGGTTTTCAGCTATATTCGGAGTTCAAAATTTTTTTTCCCTAAAGGTATTTATAGACCCGTTACGTCTATATATAGAAATTGGATGTTAGTATCCCTCTTTAAACAATGTAAAAACGGAGATTATTACTTGTTTACTCGAATACATACAAGGTCTGAAAAGTGGTCTTAAGGTCTCCAAAATATCTCTATTTTAAATCAGATGGCAATTTCCTTATCCTGAGTCATTATTATATGTCTTAGAGTTATTATAGTGCAAATTATAGACAATTTATTTCAAGGATCAGTTGTCCCGAATCCGTGGATAATAACATTCAAAATTAGCGGTTTTCAGCGATATTCGGAAACAAAAAATATTTTTTCCCTAAAGGTATTTATAGACCTGTTAAGTCTATAAATAGCAATTGGTTTTTAGTATCCCTCTTTAAACAACGTAAAAACAGAGATTACTACTTGTTTCCTCTAATACAGACAACGTCTGAAAAGTGATCTTAAAATCTTCAAACTATTTTTATTTCAAATCAGATGCCAATTTCGTTATCCTGAGTCATTATTATATGTCTTATAGATATTATAGTGCGAATTTAAGACATTTTATTTCAAGGCCAGTTGTTTCGAAAACCGTGGATAATAACCTTCAAAATATGTGGTTTTTAGCGATATTCGGAAACCAAAAATATTTTTTTCATAAAGTTATTTATAGACCCGTTACGTTTATAAATAACAATTGGATGTAAGTAATCCTTATTAAACAATGTAAAAACAGAGAATACTTATTGTTTCTTCTAATACAGATAAGGTTTGAAAAGTGGTCTTACAGTCTCCAAAATATCACTATTTTAAATCAGATGCCAATTTCGTTATCCTGAGTAATTATTAGTCTTTGAGATATTATAGTGCGAATTTAGAGCCATTTTATTTCAAGGCCCAGTAGTCCCGAAAACCGTTGATAATAATAACTTTCAAAATTTGCGGCTTTCAGCAATTTTCGAAAACCAAAAAAAATTTGTCCCTAAAGGTGTTTATAGACCCGTTAAGTCTATAAATAGCAATTGCTTTTTAGTATCCCTCTTTAAACAACGTAAAAACAAAGGTTACTACTTGTTTCCTCTAATATCGACAAGGTCTGAAAAGTGGTATTAAGGTTTCTAAACTATCTTTATTTCAAATCAGATGTCAATTTTGTTATCCTGAGTCATTATTATATGTCTTAGAGATATTACAATGCAAATTTGGAGACATTTTATTTCAAGGCCCATTTGTCCCGAAAAACCTTGAAAATCAGGGGTTTTCAACGATATTCGGAAACCAAAAATATTTTTTCCTAAAGGTATTTATAGACCCTTTACGTCTATAAAAACCAATTGGATGTTAGTATTCCTCTTTAAACAACGTTAAAACAGAGATTACTACTTGTTTCTTCTAAAACAGACAAGGTTTGAAAAGTGGTCTTAAGGTCTCTAAAATATCTCTATTTTATATCAGATGCCAATTTCGTTATCCTGAGTATTTATTATATGTCTTAGAGATATTATAATGCGAATTTAGAGACATTTTATTTCAAAACCTAGTTGTCTCGAAAAACGTGGATAATAACCTTGAAAATCTGCGGTTTTCAGCAATATTCGGAAATCAAAAATATATTTTTCGTAAAGGTATTTATAGACCTGTTACGTCTATAAATAGCAATTGGATGTTATTATTCCTCTTTAACCAACGTTAAAACAAAGATCATCACTTGTTTCCTCTAATACAAACAAGGTTTGAAAAGTTGTCTTAAGGTCTCTAAAATATCTCTATTTTAAATCAGATGCCAATTTCGTTATCTTGAGTGATTATTAGTCTTAGAGATATTATAGTGCGAATTTAGAGACATTTTATTTCAAGGCCCAGTTGTCCCGAAAACCGTTGATAATAACCTTCTAAATCTGCGGTTGTCAACAATTTTCGGAAACCATAAATAATTCTTCCCTAAAGGTGTTTATAGACCCGTTAAGTCTATAAATAACAATTGGTTTTAGTATCTCTCTTTAAACAACGTAAAAACAGAGATTATTACTTGTTTCCTCTAATACTTACAAGGTCTAAAAAGTGGTCTTAAGGTCTTCAAACTAGGGCAGAGCACGGATCGGATATCCGATCCAAAGTGCTTGTTCGGATCGGATATCCAAAAATTAAGTTGTTTATCGAAATTATAAGTTGTTTTATAAGTTGTTTTATGAAATAACATTGTATTTTATCGAAATTATACAAGAAAATTATATTTTCGGATCGGATCGGATATCCAAATAATTTTTTTCTAATATCCAATCTGCAAACAAAAACCAAAGATTTCAGATCGGATATCCGATCAGAACTTAACTTTCGGATCAGGTATCCAAAAATTCGGATCGGATTCAGATCAGATATCAGATCGGTTTGGATAATCGGATTTTTTGCTCAACCCTACTTCAAACTATCTTTATTTCAAATCAGATGCCAATTTTGTTATCTTGAGTCATTATTATATGTCTTAGAGATATTACAATGCAAATTTAGAGACATTTTATTTCAAGGCCCAGTTGTCCCGAAAAACGTGGATAATAAATTACCTTGAAAATCAGCGGTCAGCGATATTCGGAAAACAAAAACATTTTTTCCTAAAGGTATTTATAGACCCGTTACGTCTATAAAAAGCAATTGGATGTTAGTATTCCTCTTTAAACAACGTTAAAACAGAGATTACTACTTGTTTCTTCTAAATTAGACAAGGTTTGAAAAATGGTCTTAAGGTCTCCAAAATATCTCTATTTTAAATCAGATGACACTTTCGTTATCCTGAGTCATTATTATATGTCTTAGAGATATTATAGTGCGAATTTAGAGACAATTTATTTCAAGGCCTAGTTGTTTCGAAAATCGTGGATAATAATCTTTAAAATATGCGGTTTTCAGCAATTTTCGGAAATTAAAAATAATTTTACCTTAATGGTGTTTATAAACCCGTTAAGTCAATCAATAGCAATTGATTTTTATTATCCCTCTCTAAATAACGTAAAAAGAGAGATTACTACTTGTTTCCTCTAATACAAATAGGGTTTGAAAAATGGTCTTACGGTATCCAATATTTCACTATTTTAAATCAGATGTCAATTTCGTTATCTTGAGTAATTATTAGTCTTAGAGATATTATAGTGCGAATTTATAGACATTTTATTTCAAGGCCCAGTTGTCCCGAAAACCGTGGATAATAACATTCATAATCAGCGGTTTTCAGCGATATTAGGAAACCAAAAATATTTTTACCCTAAAGGTGTTTATAGACCCGTTACGTCTATAAATAACAATTGGTTTTTAGTATCCGTCTTTAAACAACGTAAAAACAGAGATTACTACTTTTTTTCTCTAATACAGACAAGGTCAGAAAAGTGGTCTTAACTCTAAGGTCTCCAAACTATCTTTATTTCAAATTAGATGCCAATTTCGTTATTCCGAGTCATTATTATATGTCTTAGAGATATTACAGTGCGAATTTAGAGACATTTTAATTCAAGGCCCAGTTGTCCCGAGAAACGTGGATAATAACCATGAAAATCAGCGGTTTTCAGCAATATTCGGAAACCAAAAATATATTTTTCCTAAAGGTATTTGTAGACCTTTTACGTCTATAAATAGCAATTAGATGTTACTATTCCTCTTTAACAAACGTTAAAACAAAGATTACTACTTGTTTCCTCTAATACAAACAAGATTTGAAAAATGGTCTTAAGGACTTTAAAATATCTCTATTTTAAATCAGATGCCAATTTCGTTATCCTGAGTCATTATTATATGTATTAGAGATAATATAGTTAGAATTTAGAGACATTTTTCAAGCCCCAGTTGTTTCGAGAAACCGTGGATAATAACCTTCAAAATATGCGGTTTTCAGCAATTTTCGGAAATCAAAAATAATTTTTCCGTAAAGGTGTTTATAGACCCGTTAAGTTTATAAATAGCAATTGGTTTTATTATCCCTCTTTAAACAACGTAAAAAGAGAGATTACTACTTGTTTCTTCTAATACAGATACGGTTTGAAAAGTGGTTTTACGGTCTCCAAAATATCACTATTTTAAATCAAATGTCATTTTCGGTATCCTGAGTAGTTATTAGTCTTAGAGATATTATAGTGCGAATTTAGAGACATTTTATTTAAAGGTCCAGTTGTCTCAAAAACCGTGGATAATAACCTTCAAAATCTGCGGTTTTCAGAGATTTCCGGAAACCAAAAATAATTTTTCCCTAAAGGTGTTTATAGACCCGTTAAGTCTATAAATATCATTTGGTTTTAGTATCTCTCTTTAAACAACGTAAAAACAGAGATTATTACTTGTTTCCTCTAATATTGACAAGATCTGAAAAGTGGTCTTAACTCTTAAGGTCTCCAAAATATCACTATTTTAAATCAGATGTCAATTTCGTTATTCTGAGTCATTATTATATGTCTTAGAGATAATACAGTGCAAATTTAGAGACATTTTATTTCAAGGTCCTGTTGTCCCGAAAAACGTGGATAATAACCTTGAAAATCAGCGGTTTTCAGCGATATTCGGAAACCAAAAATATTTTTTTCCTAAAGGTGTTTATAGACCCGTTAAGTCTATAAATAACAATTGGTTTTAGTATCCCTCTTTAAACAACGTAAAAACAGAGTTTATTACTTGTTTCCTCTAATACTGACAATGTCTGAAAAGTGGTCTTAAGGTCTTCAAACTATCTTTATTTCAAATCAGATGCCAATTTTGTTATCTTGAGTCATTATTAAATGTCTTAGAGATATTACAATGCAAATTTAGATACATTTTATTTCAAGGCCCAGTTGTATCGAAAAACGTGGATAATAAGTTTCAAAATTAGCGGTTTTCATCGATATTCGGAAACCAAAAATAATTTTTCCCTAAAGGTGTTTATAGACCCGTTAAGTCTATAAATAGCAATTTTTTTTGATATTCCTCTTTAAAAAACGTAAAAACAGAGATTACTACTTTTTTTTCTCTAATACAGATAAGGTCTGAAAAGTGGTCTTAAGATCTTCTGACTATCTTTATTTCAAATCAGATGTCAATTTCGTTATCATGTGTCATTATTATATGTCTTCTAGATATTATAGTGAGAATTTAAGACATTTTATTTCAAGGTCCAGTTGTCTCAAAAAGCGTGGATAATAACCTTCAAAATCTGCGGTTTACAGAGATTTCCGGAAACCAAAAATAATTTTTCCCTAAAGGTGTTTATAGACCCGTTAAGTCTATAAATATCATTTGGTTTTAGTATCTCTCTTTAAACAACGTAAAAACAGAGATTATTACTTGTTTCCTCTAATATTGACAAGATCTGAAAAGTGGTCTTAACTCTTAAGGTGTCCAAAATATCACTATTTTAAATCAGATGTCAATTTCGTTATTCTGAGTCATTATTATATGTCTTAGAGATAATACAGTGCAAATTTAGAGACATTTTATTTGAAGGTCCTGTTGTCCCGAAAAACGTGGATAATAACCTTGAAAATCAGCGGTTTTCAGCGATATTCGGAAACCAAAAATATTTTTTTCCTAAAGGTGTTTATAGACCCGTTAAGTCTATAAATAACAATTGGTTTTAGTATCCCTCTTTAAACAACGTAAAAACAGAGATTATTACTTGTTTCCTCTAATACTGACAATGTCTGAAAAGTGGTCTTAAGGTCTTCAAACTATCTTTATTTCAAATCAGATGCCAATTTTGTTATCTTGAGTCATTATTAAATGTCTTAGAGATATTACAATGCAAATTTAGATACATTTTATTTCAAGGCCCAGTTGTATCGAAAAACGTGGATAATAAGTTTTAAAATTAGCGGTTTTCATCGATATTCGGAAACCAAAAATAATTTTTCCCTAAAGGTGTTTATAGACCCGTTAAGTCTATAAATAGCAATTTTTTTTGATATTCCTCTTTAAAAAACGTAAAAACAGAGATTACTACTTTTTTTTCTCTAATACAGATAAGGTCTGAAAAGTGGTCTCAAGATCTTCTGACAATCTTTATTTCAAATCAGATGTCAATTTCGTTATCATGTGTCATTATTATATGTCTTCTAGATATTATAGTGAGAATTTAAGACATTTTATTTCAAGGTCCTGTTGTCCCGAAAACCTTGGATAATAACCTTCAAAATCTGCGGTTTTCAGCGATATTCGGAAACCAAATTTTTTTTTCCCTAAAGGTATTTATAGACTCGTTACGTCTATAAATAATAATTGGATGTAAGTAATCCTCTTTAAACAACGTAAAAACAGAGAATACTTCTTGTTTCCTCTGATACAGATAAGGTCTGAAAAGTAGTTTTAATGTTTCCAAAATATCTGTATTTCAAATCAGATGCCAATTTCGTTATTCTGAGTCATTATTATATGTTTTAGAGATATTATAGTGCGAATTTAAGACATTTTATGTTAAGGCCCACTTGTCCTGAAAACCGTAGATAATAACCTTCAAAATCAGCGGTTTTCATCGATATTCGGAAACCAAAAATAATTTTTCCTTAAAGGTGTTTGTTTATAAACCCGTTAAGTCTATAAATAGCAATTGGGTTTTAGTATTTCTCTTTAAACAATGTAAAAACGGAGATTACTTGTAACACCCGGAAATGTACCCTATTTTTCTAGTAGAAATATTTTACGAAATCTTTTCAGCAAATTTAAGTTTTAAATTTGAATTTTATGTTTCGAGTCGAATTTAGAATTTCCGAGTTCGTATTTGGAATTTCCGCGAGATTCCATGAAAATCCCGTCTTAAGACGAGTTTGACTTTTCTTGACTTCCGAACCGTCTTTGACTTTTTGTTGATTTTTCTCCTACACAACTCACACTACTCCTTAACCTAAATTTCATTCAACACAAAATCAAACACAAACCAAATTTTACTTCTTCCTTAAGAAACCTAGCCTCCCTCCTTGATATCGATCTTAGAATTCGCGTAGCTTCTTCGTTCTTTGATAGAATTTACGTAAGTTCGTCTCATTCTTCTCCCCTTACCTTCCTCTATCCGTATTGATATTAAAATCATCGTCTTTCTCGCTTTTCAAACTTTCCGTTTTTCTCAAGATGAATTTTAGTCATCTTTTACGATCTATATGTAGGTGGTGACCTCCAAGATCCCGACAAAGACTACTTTCTAATTGAAGAGGAGCTTGACGAGTAGTGAAGACGCTTAAAGGTAACGGTGAAGGGTTACTCGATATCATTTACGTGTTTTACATGTTATCTATGCTAGGAATCGTGTTTAGAATATGGTTAGTGAGCTTGGTAAGTGTGTTGATGATGATATATGTTGTATGTTGAGAATTCATATGAGTTTTGAGGATTTATGATAATATTGGATGATAATTGAAATTGGATCCTTAGTGAAAAATGGGATTTTCGAGTGAATTGGACCCCAGCCGGTCGACCGGCAGCCGGTCAGACCACCGGCTGGGGCACCTGCTGTATATTATTGGAATTTTACGTGATTTTGGAATGAGAAGTTGGGCTCAGCCGGTCGACCGGCAGCCGGTCAGACCACCGGCTGAGACACCCCCTTCTTCCTTTGTTTTTCAAGTGACCTTTTGGTCCCAGCCGGTCGACCGGCAGCCGGTCAGCCTGACCGGCTGAGACACACTGAAGTTTGATGTTGGTTGTTGTATGAGGCATTGGCCTGAGCCGGTGGACCGGCAGCCGGTCAGCCTGACCGGCTGGCTCCTGCTGGAAGATGGTTATGATTTTTGTTTACGGTTTTCATTTATAATATTTCCGATGATTCATTTAACGTATAATTTTACGTAGTGACTTATAATATTCATGTTTTGGATATATGATATTTCTTTCGCTTGTATCACATGTTTTGTGACGGTTTTTGCTATGTCCCACTTTGAGTCGGTTTTTACAAATGTTACGGTTTGAGCACTATTTTGTCTTGTGCTTTGTACTCTCATTCCCTTGGCTACCTTCCTGTTCGTAAGGCTGGAATGTCGGAACGGAGAGGTATCCTACTGCTTAAATGCATGTGTTAGTGGGCATACGACGACGTTGTTGGGAGTTGAATGCTATGCGTTGTTCGACCCGGCCGTCAAATGTTGTGTACTTGCGAGGTGGTGTTATTTGCATGTAGCGTACCGTTTGTTATGAGGCTTGAGCTCTTTTCCGCCTCTTTCGTGAATTGATCTACCGAATTTGGGGTACTCGGCATATATATTGTAAGACCGAGTCTTGGATGCGAAACGTCCTCGCGATGTCGAATCGGAAAATGTGATTCCGAGAATCTTTGCCAGGTTTAGCTTAGGAGCCGTTTAATTATCGTTCCTACCAGGAGGAAATTAGTCTACATACGCGAAATGTCATCGTGTATGAGTTCCGGGAAATGTGATCTCGTGGATGCCTGTTAATCATACTTGCCATGTACACGATGCTAGTGCGTTTCATTTACCGTGAGAGTTGTCGTCTTGTGTGTCGTTCTTTGAATGCGTGATTTCATGATATTATTCATGGTCATTGCATGATTGGACACCGTCATGGTCTTGGTTCGTGAATGGATGATAATATGTTGGATTTAATGTGATCATCGCATGACTTGACTTGGTTTTTGTATGTCGAGTCTCAATCTTATCAATCTTATACCGCTAACGGTGAGATGTAAGCCCTAGTGAGTGTATTCGGTTGCCTAAGAGTGTCTTCCCCGAGTCTTTGAATAACATGATGGTTACGGATTTGATTTCCACATGATTTTATCGTTATATATATATGATTGCCTATCTATTCTTATCGCAACTCACATGTATATATATATATGCTTCCTTTACTTTTGTATTTCCTTATATGTACGTTTAAGGTGATATGGCTGGGAGAACCCGGAGTTACTCCCCACTGACTGTGGCGTTTATGTTTTTCATGAATGAACAGGTTGCTTGCATTGGATGACTTTTTGGATATGATGTTTTGGGGTTCGGGTGTGAGCTAGCGGGCGTTGTCCCTGGAAGTTTCACCTCTAGACGATAGTAGCTAGTTTTGTTAAACACTTGTTCTTTGCTAACATTTTAAGAGACCTCGTCTCTTTGTTGTATTTCCGTAGTTAGTTTGTAACATTTTGACACACCTCGTGTTATATATATCTTGCATGTTTAAAGGTTTTTAAAATACCGTAATTCCGCATATTATTTCACATGCTTGTATGTTTTACATTTCCGCATTCGCGAGGGTTGTCACATTACTACTTGTTTCCTCTAATACAGACAAGCTTTGCAAAGTGGACTTAACTTTTTAGGTCTCCAAACTATCTTTATTTCAAACTAGATGTCAATTTCGTTATCCTGAGTCATTATTATATGTCTTAGAGATATTATACTGCGAGTTTAGAGACATTTTTTTTCAAGGTCAAGTTGTCCCGAAAATCGTGGATAATAACCTGTAAAATCAGCGGTTTTCAGCGATATTCGGAAAGTAAAAATATTTTTTCCTTAAATGTGTTTATAGACCCGTTACGTCTATAAATAGAAATTGATTTTTAGTATCCCTCTTTAAACAACTTAAACCGAGATTACTACTTGTTTTCTCTAATACATACAAGGTCTAAAAAGTAGTGTTACGGTCTCCAAACTATCTTTATTTCAAATCAGATGTCGATTTCGTTATCCGAAATCATTATTATAAGTCTAAGAGATATTAACGTGCGAATTTAGAGACATTTTTTTTTTCAAGGCCCAGTTGTCCTGAAAATCGTGCATAATAACCTTAAAAATTAGCGATTTCAGTGAAATTCGGAAACAAAAAATATGTTTTCCTTAAAGGTATTTATATACCTGTTACGTCTATATATATCAATTGTCTGTTAGTATCCCTATTTAAACAACGTAAAAACGGAAATTACAACTTGTTTCCTCTAATACAGATAAGGTTTTAAAATGTGGTCTTAAGGTCTCCAAAATATCACTATTTTAAATAAGATGCCAATTTTGTTATCCTGAGCAATTATTAGTCTTAGAGATATTATAGTGCGAATTTAGAAACGTTTTATTTCAAGGCCCAGTTTTCCCGAAAACCGCGGATAATAACCTTCAAAATCTGCGATTTTCAGCAATTTTCAAAAACCAAAAATAATTTTTCCCTAAAGGTGTTTATAGACCCGTTAAGTCTATAAATAGCAATTGGTTTTAGTATCCCTCTTTAAACAACGAAAAAACAGAGATTACTTCTTGTTTCCTCTAGTAACAGACAAGGTTTGAAAAGTGGTCTTAAAATCTCTAAACTATCTTTATTTCAAATCAGATGCCAATTTCGTTATTCTGAGTCATTATTATATGTCTTTTAGATATTACAGTGCGAATTTATAGACATTTTATTTCAAGGCCCAGTTCTTTCGAAAAACGTTGATAATAACTTGAAAAACAGCGGTTTTCAGCGATATTCGGAAACAAAAAATATTTTTTTCCCAAAGGTATTTATAGACCCGTTACGTCTATAAATAACAATTGGATGTTAGTATTCCTCTTTAAACAACGTAAAAACAAAGAATACTTCTTGTTATAATACTGACAAGGTCTTAAAAATGCTCTTAATGCCTCCAAAATATCTGTATTTCTAATCAGATGCCTATTTCGTTATCCTGAGTCATTATTATATGTCTTAGAGATATTACAGTGTGAATTTGGAGACATTTTATTTCAAGGCCCAGTTGTCCCGAAAACCGTGGATGATAATAACCTTTAAAATCAACGGTTTTCAGCGATATTCGGAATTAAAAATATTTTTTCCCTAAAGTTATTTATAGACCCGTTACGTCTATAAATATCAATTGAATATTAGTACCCCTCTTTAAACAACGTAAAAACGGAGATTATTACTTGTTTCCTCTAATACAAACAAGGTTTGAAAATTGGTCTTAATGTCTCCAAAATATCTGTATTTCAAATCAGATGCCAATTTCGTTATCCTGAATCATTATTATATGTCTTAGAGATATTACAGTGCTAATTTAGAGATATTTTATTTCAAGGCCCAGTTGTTTCGAAACCGTGGATAATAACCTTCAAAATATGCGGTTTTCAGCAATTTTCGGAAACCAAAAATAATTTTTTCCCTAGAGGTGTTTATAGACCCGTTAAGTCTATAAATAGCAATTAGTTTTTAGTATCCCTCTTTAAACAACGTAAAATTAGAGATTACTACTTGTTTCCTCTAATATAGATACGGTTTGAAAAGTGGTTTTACGGTCTCCAAAATATCACTGTTTTAAATCAGATGTCAATTTGGTTATCCTCAGTAATTATTAGTCTTAGAGATATTATAGTGCGAATTTAGAGACATTTTATTTTAAGGCCCAGTTGTCTCGAAAACCGCGGATAATAACCTTCAAAATCTGCGGTTTTCAGCAATTTTCGGAAACCAAAAATAAGTTTTCCCTAAAGGTGTGCACAAATTCTCATTTGTGACGGACCGACCCATCGAAAGCTTGCGACGGGTCAATTCTCTTGCACCCTACTTGCAACTTTGTGAGAGAGAATTGACCCGTCGTAATCTTGCGACGGGTCGGTCTGTCACAAGCTTGCGACGGGTCGGTCCGTCACAAGCAAGACTTGCTGAAAGGTGTGTTATAGACCCGTTAAGTCTATAAATAGCAATTGGTTTTAATATCTTTCTTTAAACAACGTAAAAACAGAGATTACTTATTGTTTTCTCTAATACTGACAGGGTCTGAAAAGTGGTCTTAAGGTCTCCAAACTATCTTTATTTCAAATCAAATACCAATCTTTGTTATCCTCAGTCATTATTATATGTCTTAGAGATATTACAGTGCGAATTTAGAGACATTTTATTTCAAGGCCAAGTTGTCCCGAAAACCGTGGATAAATAACCTTTAAAATTAGCGGTTTTCAGCGATATTCGGAATTCAAAAATATTTTTTCCCTAAATGTATTTATAGACCCGTTACGTCTATAAATAGAAATTGGATGTTACTATCTCACTTTAAACAACGTAAAAACGGAGATTACTACTTGTTTCTTCTAATACAGATAAAGTTTGAATAGTGGTCTTAAGGTCTCCAAAATATCTCTATTTTAAATCAGATGCCAATTTCGTTATCCTGATTCATTATTATATGACTTAGAGATATTATAGTGCGAATTTAAGACATTTTATGTTAAGGCCCAATTGTCCTGAAAACCGTGGATTCAAAATCAGCGTTTTCAGCAATATTTGGAAACAAAAATAATTTTTCCCTAAAGTTGTTTATAAACCCGTTAAGTGTATAAATAACAATTGTTTTTTGTATCCCTCTTTAAACAACGTAAAAACAAAGATTACACTTGTTTCCTCTAATACACACAAGGTTTGAAAAATGGACTTAACTCTTAAGGTCTCCAAACTATCTTTATTTCAAATCAGATGACAATTTCGTTATCCTGAGTCATTATTATATGTCTTAGAGATATTACACTGCGAATTTAGAGACATTTTTTTTTTCAAGGCCCAGTTGCCTCGAAAACCGTGGATAATAACTTTCAAAATCAGCGGTTTTCAGCGAAATTCGGAAACCAATAATATGTTTTCCCTAAAGGTATTTATAGACTCGTCACGTCAATAAATATCATATTTGTCTTAGTATCCCTTTTTAAACAACGTAAAAACGGAGGTTAATACTTGTTACTTCTAATATATATAAGGTTTGAAAAGTGATCTTAAGATCTCCAAAATATCTCTATTTTAAATCAGATGCCAATTTCGTTATCCTGGGTCATTATTATATGTCTTAGAGATATTATAGTGTGAATTTAGAGACATTTTATTTCAAGGCCCAGTTGTCCCGAAAACCTTGGATAATAACCTTCAAAATCTACGGTTTTCAGCAATTTTCGGAAACAAAAAATGTAACACCCGCAAATGTACCATATGTGTATTTTAAAAATATTATACGGATACTAGTTAGCGTAATTTTAGATTTAGTCTAGAACTTAGTATCCCGTGTCTAATTTAGCAAATCCGAGTTCGTATTCGGACTCTACTCGGAATTCCGTGTGAGTTACGCCTTATGCCGCTTTTGGTCTTTTTCCCCCATATTTCTCCACTCCCTCACCCTTATAACCCTAACTCCCTCATTCTTTTTCCACTCACTTCTTTTTTCTTACCAAGTAACCAAAACCCTAAACCCCATTTTTTATAAACCTCAAGTTCATCACTTCTTCTTCATTACTCACTCAAATCCTCTAATTTTCATCATAATCTTCCCCTCTTATCGTCCTCTACCTTTAGTGGTAATAAAATTTCCGTCTTTCTCATTTTCAATTTATCCGTCTTTCTCAAAGGTGAATTATATTCATCTTTTTTTGTCTAATTGTAGGTGGAGACCTTCAACACCTCGACAAAGATTAGTACCTCGTGGAGGAAGAGTTGGAAGAAGATTGAAGACGCGTAAAGGAAACGGTGAAGGGTTACTCGATATCAATCCGTGTTTAAATGTTTTAATTGATGTTACCCAACGTTAAATAACGACTACTATGCATTTAATATATAGTTGGATGTTAGTAAATGTGTTGGAATTGAGTGTGTAGCTATAAGATTTATGTTGGTTGTTGTTTGTTGATGATTGTTGATGAGGATGATGATTATTGGGTTGTTGGATGATGTTTTCGTGCAAATGAAGCCCCAGCCAGCCGATCGGCCGCCATTCAGCTGACCGGCTGGGAGTGTGCTGATATGGTTTCGAAATGATTTTGGTATTATGTAAGTCTCAGCCGGCCGACCGGTTGCTGGTCGGCCGACCGGTTGCTGGTCAGCCGACCGGCTGAGAGTTGAGACACCCCCCTTCTTTTTTTCTTTTCTTAAGTTGGCATGTGGTACCCGGCTGTCGGTCCCCTTGACCGGCTGGGACATCCTGTATTTTTGGTGATTTTCATTTGTGGCTGAAGTGCCAGCTGGGTAATTCTCCTTCTACTTCTTTTCTTATACTTTCATTTATAATATTTTGTATGGTTCGTTTATCGTATAAATTTATGTAATAGCATTAAATATTCATGTTTAGAATATATGGTATTCCATTCGCTTATATCACATGTTTTGTGACGGTTTTTTATATGTCCTCCTTTGAGTCGGTTTTACCTATAATTTGATTTGAGCACTAATTGTTGAGTGCTATGAACTCTCATTTCCCGGTCATACTTTTTACCCGTTAGACTTAAATGTCGGAGCGGTGAAGTGTAACCGTGATGTCGTTGTGCATTTGTTTAGTGGGGATATGACGACGTTGTTATGAGGCGAACGCAATGCGTTGATCGACCTAACCGTCAAATGTTGTATCCTTGCGAGGTGGTGTCATTGCATGTAGCGTATTAGCTTGACTTTTGATCGACCTGACCGTCAAATGTTGTATCCTTGCGACCTGACCGTCAAATGTTTAGCCGAATTTGGGGTACTCGACGTCTTTGTATGATCGAGTCTTGGATGTGGAACGTCATACCACATGTCGAATCGAGAAATGTCTTATTCCGAGAGTCTGACCAGGTTTAGACTAGGACGTATTATTATCGTCGTCCTACTGACATGATTAGAGTCTTGTGTGTACGAAACGTCTTATCGTATACGATCTCGGGAAATATCTTATCCCGTGAATATGTGTGTTTAGGTCATGAGTATAGGAAACGTCTTATCGTATACGGTTCCGGGAAACGTCTTATCCCGTGGGCTTCCATTGACTTGTCTTGCTATTGTACCGTGAGATTATGTTACCATATTCGTATGTTTGGGATAGACGTTTATATGTTGATAAATTGTGACTGTTGGGTGACTTGGCGTGGTTTTTATGTCAAGTTTCTATCTTATCAAATATATGCCGCTAACGGTGAGATGCAAGACTTAGTGAATATATAGTTGTCTAAGTGTGTCTTCCCCGAGTATGTCTATAATATGATGCTTACCGTTTTATACTTCATGCACCTATATCTCTATATATTGAAATGCTCATTTATACTTCTCGTAATTCACACACACACACACACACATACACACACACACACACACACACATATATATTATATGCATGCTTCTACTTGACTATTATTGTTTAAGTATGTTATTCGTAATATGGCTGGAAAAACCCGAGTTACACCCCATTGACTGTGGCGTTCATGTTTTCATGAATGAACAGGTTGCTTGGATGAATTTTGCTTGTTTTTGGGTTCAGGTAAGAGCTAGCGGGCGTTGGCCTCGACGATTCACCCATAGACGTTTCTTAGCTAGTTTGCTAAACAACTTTGATATTTGATAACGTTTTGAATGACTACGTCTCTTTGTAGTATATTATACTTTAGTCTGTATTTATTTGACATACCTCGTACTTTTCTTTTGACATTTAAAAATTTTCAAAAATATCGTATTTTCCGCTATATAAATCGCATGCTTGCTATGTTTTATTTCCGCTATCGCGAGGATTGTCACAAAAAATAATTTTTCCGTAAAGGTGTTTATAGACCCGTTAAGTCTATAAATAGCAATTGGTTTTAGTATCCCTCTTAAAACAACGTAAAAAAAGAGATTACTACTTGTTTTCTCTAATACAGACAAGGTTTGAAAAGTGGTCTTAAGGTTTCCAAACTATCTTTATTTCAAAATCAGATTCCAATCTCGTTATCCTTAGTCATTATTATATGTCTTAGAGATATTACATTTCGAATTTAGAGACATTTTATTTTCAAGGCCCAGTTGTTCCGAAAACCGTGGATAATAACCTTCAAATTCAGCGGTTTTCAGCGATATCCGGAAACCAAAAATATTTTTTCCCTAAAGGTGTTCATAGACTCGTTACGTCTATAAATATCAATTGGTTTTATAACCCTCTTTAAACAACGTAAAAACGGAGATTACTACTTGTTTCCTCTAATGTAGACAAGGTCTGAAAAGTGGTCTTAACTCTTAAGGTCTCCAAACAATCTTTATTTCAAATGAAATGTCAATTTCGTTATCCTGAGTCATTATTATATGTCTTAGAAATATTACACTGCGAATTTAGAGACATTTTTTTTCAAGGCCCAGTTGTCCCAAAAACCGTGGATAATATAACCTTCAAAATCAGCGATTTTCAGCGATATTCGGAAACCAAAAATATTTTTTCCCTAAAGATGTTTATAGACCCGTTACGTCTATAAATAACAATTGTTTTTAGTATCCTTCTTTAAACAACGTAAAAACGAGATTCATCCTATCTGTTTTCTCTAATACAGACAAGGTCTGAAAAGTGGTCTTACTGTCGCCAAACTATATTTATTTCAAATCAGATGTCAATTTCGTTATCTGGGGTAATTATTATATGTCTTAGTGCGAATTTAGAGACATTTTATTTCAAGGCCCTGTTGTCCTGAAAATCGTGGATAATAACCTTAAAAATCAGCGGTTTTCAGCGAAATTCGGAAACTAAAAATATGTTTTCCCAAAAGATATTTATAAACCCGTTACGTCAATAAATAGCAATTGTGTGTTAGTATCCCTCTTTAAACAACGTAAAAACGGAGATTACTACTTGTTTCCTCTAATATAGATAAAGTTTGAGAAGTGGTCTCCAAAATATCACTATTTTAAATCAGATGCCAATTTCGTGATCCTGAATAATTATTAGTCTTAGAGATATTATAGTGCGAATTTAGAGACATTTTATTTCAAGGCCCAGTTGTCACGAAAACCGTGGTTACCTTCAAAAATTGAAGTTTTCAGCAATTTTCGAAAACCAAAAATAATTTTTCCTAAAGGTGTTTATAGACCCATTTAGTCTATAAATAGCAATTGGTTTTAATATCCCTATTTAAACAACGTAAAAACAGAGATTAATACTTGTTTACTCTAATATAGACAAGGTCTGAAAAGTGGTCTTAAGGTCTCCAAACTATCTTTATTTCAAATCAGATGCCAATTTCGTTATTAAGAGTCATTATTATATGTCTTAGAGATATTACAGTGCGAATTTAGAGACATTTTATTTTAAGAGTCAATTGTTCCGAAAAACGTGGATAAATAACCTTCAAAATCAGCTGTTTTCAGCGATATTCGGAAACAAAAAATAATTTTTTTCTAAAGATATTTATAGACCCGTTACGTCTATAAATAAGAATTGGATGTTAGTATTCCTCTTTAAACAACGTAAAAACAGAAAATACTTCTTTTTTCCTTTAATAGAGACAAAGTCTGAAAAGTGGTCTTAATGTCTCCAAAATATCTGTATTTCAAATCAGATGGCAATTTCGTTATCCTGAGTCATTATTATATGTTTTAGAGATATTAAAGTGCGAATTTAGAGACATTTTATTTCAAGGACCAAGTGTCCCGAAAACCGTGGATAATAACCTTTAAAATCAGCGGTTTTCAGCGATATTCGGAATTAAAAAGTATTTTTTTCCCTAAAGGTATTTATACACCCGTTACGTTTATAAATAGCAATTGGATGTTAGTATCTCTCTTTAAACAACGTAAAAGCGGAAATTACTACTTGTTTCCTCTAATACAGACAAGGTTTGAAAAGTGGTTTTAAGGTATCCAAAATATCTCTATTTTAAATCAGATGTCAATTTCTTTATCCTGAGTTATTATTATATGTCTTAGAGTTATTATATTGCGAATTTAAGACATTTTATTTCAAGACCAAGTTGTCCTGAAAACCGTGGATAATAACCTTCAAAATCAGCGGTTTTCAGCGATATTATCTTTATTAAGGTCTGAAAAGTGGTCTTAAATATTAAGGTCTGCCAACTATCTTTATTTCAAATCAGATTCCAATCTCGTTATCCTTAGTCATTATTATATGTCTTAGAGATATTACATTTCGAATTTAGAGACACAAGCCTGCGGAAATGCCATCACTGGGGTAGTAGAACTCATATGTCCAATATCTCTCGGAGAACCAGGAACAGAGAGCTTTCCCCCTTTTTCCGTCCGACTCTGTGGTCTTAAGAATGCTTGTTTTAAGAATGAGTGATTGCCCTTATTGTTTTTCAAGGCCAGTTGTTCTGAAAACCGTGGATAATAACTTTCAAAACCAGCGGTTTTCAGAGATATTCGGAAACCAAAAATATTTTTTCCCTAAAGGTGTTCATAGACTCGTTATGTCTATAAATAGAAATTGGATGTTAGTATCCCTCTTTAACCAACGTTAAAACAAAGATTACTACTTGTTTCCTCTAATACAAACAAGGTTTGAAAAGTGGTCTTAAGGTTTCCAAAATATCTTTATTTTAAATCAGATGCCAATTTCGTTATCCTGAGTCATTATTAGTCTTAGATATATTATAGTGCGAATTTAGAGACATTTTGTTTCAAGGCCCAGTTGTCCCAAATAACATGGATAATAACCTTGAAAATCAGCGGTTTTCAGCGATATTCGGAAACAGAAAATATTTTTTTCCGAAAGGTATTTATAGACCCGTTACGTCTATAAATAACAATTGGATGTTAGTAACCCTCTTTAAACAACGTAAAAACAGAGAATACTTCTTGTTTCCTCTGATATAAACAAGGTCAAAAAATTGATCTCAATGTCTCCAAATTATCTTTATTACAAATCAGATGTCAATTTCGTTATGCTGAGTAATTATTAGTCTTAGCGATATTAAAGTGCGAATTTAGAGACATTTTATTTCAAGTCTCAGTTGTTCCGAAAACCGTGGATAATAATCTTCAAAATCTGCTGTTTTCAGCAATTTTCGGAAACCAAAAATTATTTCACCCTAAAGGTGTTTATAGACCCGTTAAGTCTATAAATAACAATTAGTTTTTAATATCCCTCTTTAAACAACGTAAAAACATAGATTACTACTTGTTTCCTCGAATACAGATAAGGTTTGAAAAGTGATTTTAAGGTCTCCAAAATATCACTATTTTAAATCAGATGTCATTTTCGTTATCCTGAATAATGATTAGTCTTAAAGATATTATAGTGCGAATTTAGAGACATTTTATTTCAAGGCCCAGTGGTCCCGAAAACCGTGGATTATAACCTTATAAACCTGCGGTTTTCAGCAATTTTCGGAAACCAAAAATAATTTTTCCCTAAAGGTGTTTATAGACCCGTTAAGTCTATAAATAGCAATTGGTTTTTGGTTTCCCTCTTTAAACAACGTAAAAACAGAGATTATTACTTGTTTCCTCTAATACAGACAAGGTATGAAAAGTGGTCTAAAGATCTTCAAACTATCTTTATTTCAAATCAGATGCAAATTTCGTTATCCTGAGTTATTATTATATATCTTAGAGATATTATAGTGCGAATTTAAGAAATTTTATTTCAAGGCCCAGTTGTCCCGAAAACTAGGGGTGAGCAAAACCGGGTACCCGATACGGTTTTAATAACCGTATCAGGTACCCGGTTTTCGGAAGGCCAAAAATTAGAACCCGGATCCGACCCGGTTTAACTGGGTACCTGGTTTTCGTATACCAGGTTAAACCGGGTACCCGAAAACCTTATACCCGGATCCGGTTTAATTGATACTGTTCAAACCTGGAAATCGAGTCCACAACATTAGTAACGACCAATAAATAAGATGGTTAGATAATCCACTAGGTACATTATTACAAAACACAATTACTTGCAAAGTCAGTAGGTAAAATAGCAAAATAAAAATTTGCAAAATTTCACACAAAATTTTTCACTCATAAAGTGAGTTGCGTATATTACAAGTTTCATATAAAATGATTGGTACTCAAAATTTCACCCATATAATCAAAATAGAAAACAAAATTTTACATACAACTTTTTTTTGGTTATTTTTAATCAAACCGGGTCAAAACCGTATACCCGGTTTTGATTTTCCCCGACCCGGACCCGGTACGGTTTTTTAAAAAACCGTATCGTATACCCGGAAATTCGTATCGTGTACCCGGAAATCCGTGTAATTAAAACCGTATACCGTATCGTATCCGTATATTAAAACTGTATCGTATATTTTTGCTCAGCCCTACCGAAAACCGTGGACAATAACCTTCAAAATCTTCGGTTTTCAGCGATATTCGGAAACAAAAAATATTTTTTTCCTAAATGTATTTATAGACTCGTTACGTCTATAAATAACAATTAGACTCCTCTTTAAACAAAGTAAAAACAGAGAATATTTCTTGTTTCCTCTGATACAGACAAGGTCTGAAAAATAGTCTTAATACTTCCAAAATATTTGTATTTCAAATCAGATTTCAATTTCGTTATCTTAAGTCATTATTATATGTCTTAGAGATATTACGATGCGAATTTAAAGAAATTTTATTTCAAGGACCAGTTGTGCCGAAAACCGTGGATAATAATCTTTAAAATTATTGGTTTTCAGCGATATTCGGAATTCAATTTTTTTTTTCCCTAAAGGTATTTATAGACCCGTTACGTCTATATATAGAAATTGGATTTTAGTATCCCTCTTTAAATAATGTAAAAACGGAGATTATTACTTGTTTCCTCGAATACATACAAGGTCTGAAAAGTGGTCTTAAGGTCTCCAAAATATCTCTATTTTAAATCAGATGACAATTTCCTTATCCTGAGTCATTATTATATGTCTTAGAGATATTATAGTGCGAATTATAGACAATTTATTTCAAGGCTCAGTTGTCCCGAATCCGTGGATAATAACATTCAAAATTAGCGATTTTCAGCGATATTCGGAAACAAAAAATATTTTTTCCCTAAAGGTATTTATAGACCTGTTAAGTCTATAAATAACAATTGGTTTTTAGTATCCCTCTTTAAACAACGTAAAAACAGAGATTACTACTTGTTTCCTCTAATACAGACAATGTCTGAAAAGTGGTCTTAAGATCTTCAAACTATCTTTATTTCAAATCAGATGCCAATTTCGTTATCCTGAGTCATTATTATATGTCTTAGAGATATTATAGTGCGAATTTAAGATATTTTATTTCAAGGCCAGTTGTCCCGAAAACCGTGGATAATAACCTTCAAAATCTGTGGGATCAACGATATTCGGAAATCAAAAATATTTTTTTCCTAAAGTTATTTATAGACCCGTTACGTTTATAAATAACAATTGGATGTAAGTAATCCTCTTTAAAAAATGTAAAAATAGATAAATTCTTCTTATTTCCTCTAATACAGATAAGGTTTAAAAAGTGGTCTTACAGTCTCCAAAATATCACTATTTTAAATCAGATGCCACTTTCGTGATCCTGAGTAATTATTAGTCTTAGAGATATTATAGTGCGAATTTAGAGACATTTTATTTCAAGTCCCAGTTGTCCCGAAAACCATGGTTACCTTCAAAAGCTGCGGTTTTCAGCAATTTTCGGAAACCAAAAATAATTTTTCCCTAAAGGTGTTTATAGACCCGTTAAGTCTATAAATAACAATTGTTTTTTAGTATCCCTCTTTAAACAACGTAAAAACGAGATTACTACTTGTTTCCTCTAATACAGACAAGGTCTGAAAAATAGTCTTAAGGTCTCCAAAATATCTTTATTTCAAATCAGATACCAATTTCGTTATGCGGAGTCATTATTCTATGTCTTAAATATATTAAAGTGCGAATTTAGAGACATTTTATTTCAAGGCTCAGTTGTCCTGAAAATCGTGGATAATCGGAAATTAAAAATATGTTTTCCCTAAAGGTATTTATAGACCTGTTACGTCAATAAATAGCAATTGTGTGTTAGTATCAATCTTTAAACAACGTAAAAACGGAGATTACTACTTATTTCTTCTAATACGGATAAGGTTTGAAAAGTGGTTTTAAGGTCTCCAAAATATCACTATTTTAAATCACATGCCAATTTCGTGATCCTGAGTAATTATTAGTCTTAGAGATATTATAGTGCGAATTTAGTGACATTTTATTTCAAGGCTTAGTTGTCCCGAAAACCGTGGATAATAACCTTCAAAATCTGCGGTTTTCAGCAATTTTCGGAAATCAAAAATAATTTTTCTCTAAAGATGTTTATAGACCCGTAAAGTCTATAAATAGCAATTGGTTTTAGTATCCCTCTTTAAACAACGTAAAATTAGAGATTACTACTTGTTTACTTTAATACAGATAAGGTCTAAAAAGTGGTCTTAAGATCTCCAAACTATCTTTATTTCAAATCAGATGGCATTTTCGTTATTCTAAGTCATTATTTTATGTCTTAGAGATATTACAGTGCGAATTTAGAGACATTTTATTTCAAGGCCCAGTTGTTCCGAAAAACGTGGATAAATCAGCGGTTTTCAACGATATTCGGAAAACAAAAATATTTTTTTCCTAAAGGTATTTATAGAACCGTTACGGCTATAAATAACAATTGCATGTTAGTATTCCTCTTTAAACAACGTAAAAACAGAGAATATTTATTGTTTCCTCTGATAAAGACAAGTTCTTAAAAGTGGTCTTAATGTCTCCAAAATATCTGTATTTCAAATCAGATGCCAATTTCGTTATCCTGAGTCATTATTATATGTCTTGGAGATATTACAGTTCGAATTTAGAGACATTTTATTTCAAGGCACAGTTCTCCCGAAAACCGTGGATAATAATCTTTAACATCGGCGGTTTTAAGTGATATTCGGAATTAAAAAGTATTTTTTCCCTAAAGGTATTTATAGACCCGTTACGTCTATAAATAGCAGTTGGATGTTAGT
The DNA here is from genome assembly GCA_022085475.1 of Heliosperma pusillum. Classification (NCBI taxonomy): domain Eukaryota; kingdom Viridiplantae; phylum Streptophyta; class Magnoliopsida; order Caryophyllales; family Caryophyllaceae; genus Heliosperma; species Heliosperma pusillum. The sequence continues at coordinate 175,589 of JAIUZE010000294.1, read as the reverse complement.
AACTCTCTTTAAACAACGTAAAAACGGAGATTACTACTTGTTTCCTCTAATACAGACAATGTTTGAAAAGTGGTCTTAAGGTATCCAAAATTTCTCTATTTTAAATCAGATGTTAATTTCGTTATCATGGGTCATTATTAAATGTCTTAGAGATATTATAGTGCGAATTTAAGACATTTTATTTCAAAGCCCAGTTGTCCTGAAAACCGTGGATTATAACCTTCAAAATCAGCGTTTTTCAGCAATATTCGGAAACCAAAAATAATTTTCCCCTAAAGGTGTTTATAAACCCGTTTAGTCTATAAATAGCAATTGGTTTTTAGTATCCTTCTTTAAACAACGTAAAAACAGAGATTACTACGTGTTTCCTCTAATACATACAAGTTCTGAAAAGTTGTCTTAAATCTTAAGGTCTCTAAACTTTCTTTATTTCAAATCATATGCCAATTCCGTTTTCTCAGTCATTATTTTATGTCTTAGAGATATTATAATGCGAATTTAGAGACATTTTTTTTCAAAGCCCTGTTGTCCCGAAAACCGTGGATATTTATGTGGGCTTGCTTGACCCGACCTTAAGCCGCTTTTAGATAAGCTTGTCCTCGAACCTGAGCTGGCCCATTTTCCTCACTAAGTTGGTACCTATCCATAAGTTTGCAGTTTCGGCCTACCCAACCCTGCACAAAAAAAATAAAAAAATATTCCGTACTAAGTTCCCATAACTAAATCGGGTCCTGGTCAACCTTAAGGAGCCGGCCCGGCTAAATTGCTCATCTTGCATTTATATGGAAAGTACAACATAATGTGTACAAAATAAGAGTTATGAGCTCTAAAATGAGGTAAAGCCGTAGAGTCGAGAGGTCTATAATTTTTCGTTATACGTCAAATTAGTGAGTATTTGTGTTTTTTTTTTCTTTTAATATACATCATAATTAGTTAGTATTCATATTTGTGTTCGGTATTGTTAGAGAGAATTTACCATTAACAACAAACACTTTAATCAATTTTACCCTCTTGTTACAAGAGTAATTTAATCAATTAAATTTTTATGTTAATTTTATAAATTTATTTTTAGGACAATGATAACGCCACTACTTTCTTTACTTATACCACTCAATTTGTAAGAGAGTAAATAATAAAATATCCATATAATCAGCTTGATTTGAGTGATATTAGTAAAAACGACAGTAATGTTATCATTACCCTTATCTTATAAGAGGTTTCGGTGCGATATGCAGGCCTTTATCACTTCATCTATCCGAAATATTAGACGTGGTGACAAAGTATGATTAAGACAAATACTATCTAATTTAATCACCAAATGCCGCAAAAAAAGACGGCATTATCTTTTAATACTGAAGGCTATTGTTTCATGAAATAATGTCAATTCTTGATTACAAAGAAGGGTACGTTTTTTCTATTTTATTGGATTTGTTAAGTAACAAATAAGTCAAAAGTTGATTAAGACATGAGATTAGGTATTCCTATTTTATGTGGCACTTGAATTTGATTGTGACATGATTACTTATCTAGATTACAATTTACAAATAGTGATTTTAGTGGAGAAAACTCAATGTACTTGGCCTAATGCATATCCAGTAAAAATGAAATTTCTAGAATGCACACCTATTAAATTCAACTTTATTCGGAAAATTCACATTGTACCCTCGAGGTTTGCCGTTTTGCACGAAATACCCAAAATTTTGATCTAGAAAACTTTAAGAGGTCATAACTCGTGTTTACGAGATCAGAAAGTGACGATTTTTTTTTTCAAATCGATCGTCTTTCCAAGTACTACGATTTGAAAAAAAAAATTGTCGAGTTCGGAATTCGTAACTAAGAGATATGCTCGCTCAAAGTTTGTTCAATCAAAAAAACTTTGACATGCAATAACTCCTAGCTACGGGATCCAAATACAATAATTTTTTTTTTCAAATCGTAGTTCTCGGAAATATGATCGATTTGAAAAAAAAATCGTCACTTTATGATCTCGTAAACACGAGTTATGACCTCTTAAAGTTTTCTAAATCAAAATTTTGGGTATTTCGTGCAAAATGGCAAACCTCGGGGGTACCATGTGAATTTTCCGAACTTTATTTATAGTCATAACACAACTTTTTTTTATATGCACAAGAAATAATTTATTAATATATGCGACGGTATCACAATAAGCTTATAGTATCCAGTTTTTCCGACATCAACTTAAAGAGCATAGTGAATAATAAAATTTATCAAAGTAGCTTAGTTGGTAAAGTCATAAACGGTGGTTGTTAAGTCCTTCGCAATGGGTTTATAGAATTACGTGCATGAGACCGGGGCACAAGCAAGTGAGTTTCTATCCTAAAACCAATTGGTAATAGAAGGAGCAACTCACTTCCTTATAAGCTGGTCTATTAACGATTATTTTATCGATGTGGAACAATACCTCAAACACATAGGAAGAGACCTCAATAATGATCCTTATGACTTCAGTCCTTAGTTCCCATCGCATTAGCCACAAAATCGTCCTAACTTGCATATCTCAAAGTCAATTAATTAAGCAAAAAAAATACTAGATTTAGCTATCAATCACCTATTAAGTTAATTTGGTAAGGGTTATATGATCAATGACATTGCTCAATATTTGAGCAAAGAAATACTAACATGAACGTATGAATGAAACCATGAAATTGGACAAAAAAAAGAAAAAAAAAAAAAAAAAGCAAATAGTCCTTTCAGCTAAACTTCCTTAAGACTTGTCCTATATTTTCAATGGAAACGATATTTAACCCGTATTATACTTAAAGAGGACATCACTGTCTTAAAATGAAAATTTGCTTAAGAGATTAGAACATTGGAGAACCACATTATACGCTTAATAAAAACCGAATCCGTAACCTTATAAAACAAAAACTAAAATAGTAAAATGGCAAAGGGATCCATAAACCATAGCCTTATAAAAGCCTACACCTCCAAATAAAGTACCAGCAACAAATAAGCCCGTGAATGAAATTAAAGAGCCCATTGTTTTTGGGCTCTACTCTTAAACCACAAAGCACAGAACAAGTACACCAAATAATGCAAACTAAACAAAATAATGCATTGCTAGCATTACTTCCTGTAAAAATCACCAGAATTGCACGTCCCTCGTTCAACCCAAGTTGCGGAATGCATATATGTGTAGGTTAGCTTAACTGATTAAGTCGTTGCCGCGGTGGGTCATGGTACTTACAGTATGGAACCAGTAAATATCAAACTATGGACTGAAATAAAATTGTAAGCGTTTGTAAGCCGAAATTTTGCAGGAATTTAATTACTTACCGCCTACCGGCATACCAGAATTGCATTTTTTTCGTGTCCCTGTTATAGCAACCGAGGCACTCAGGGAGCATTCCACATGCAATACACTTGTAGTCTTGGATATATTCAATTGTAAGTTTGTAACAGTCCCTAAATTTCTGAAAATAAACATTGCTCCACCAAAACATAAATTCAAACGCGATTGAGCCCAGCACACACCAGGCGCCCTGTCCAAAGATTACAATTGTTATTGGTTCAACCAAAGCTGGTATATACAGTCAGGATTTCCACAAAAGTTGCATCACAGAAAAGCATTGGAATGATTGGGATATTGAACCTGGGTTGTGAAGTAGGCTCATATGAATTATCTCAGACCCTTACACGAGACCCTCTGATGAACTGAGAGCCCAATAGCTAGGCCAGACGGACTGTTTCAACAAGGGGTTAACCCAAGAAACTACCTCAATGAACCAGGTCTGCAGTAGCTGATACAGATGCTAAATGAGAGCGATAAACAGGGCCCACCAGCAGCATTGATGCAACAATCAAGGCTGTACCACGGCTTATCTTTTAGACACACTGCAAAGGACAATGAGGAATAGCAAAAAAATCATATTATTCATTGCTCGAGGAATCAGGGAAGCGGTAGTCCGTGCTATCCCCCTTGCTCTGCCACAACAAACAAACATACCATACCAGAAACTAACAGCAGCAGATCCAGCAACCAATCATTCCAATGGTATTCTCGTTCACTAATATTCTAACAAAAATACTCAAAATAACGTTCAGTTTCATGGTATAATGCTGTTTAATGCCCCAAGGTATGAAACCACAAACTTAATATCAACAACAATGCCGTGTTTGGATGATGCTCAAAACATTTCTCGGTCTAACAGCAGATTTCTTATGCTTGCCTGGTTTTGGCAGCCAATAACATTCAGATACAAGAACCGTTAATTCGGCCTCAAACAATGGTTTAATATCTTAATACTATCAACATTGTCCCCACGCATACTCCTAAATGTGAAACATAACCTTCAAATTTGCTAAAAACAACACATACACACACTAGGACTACTTTTATTCGGCTAGAGTATCTTGTTTAGTACTTCATATAATGGTATTTTCAATACACAAAGGATATCTAAAACAACATGGTGCATCATTTTTAGACCGAATGGAATACATTACTAATGCTAAACTAAGCAGTTTCAAGGTAGTCCCTGGAATACGCCTAGGGTGGTTAATTATAACCTTCAAATTTTGCTATACTTGACCTTCTACAGCGACTGTTTTAGAATGTCTTGAGAGTGACAGAAGAGAAACTCGTGTTCACACACTAGGACTACTTTTATGCAACAAGTGTATCTTATAAGCAGCACACCCACCAGTGTGCCTCTATCACGAGGGAGGACAAAAACGACATAGTACACCGTGTTATTGATTGAAATAGGACAAACTACTAACACCACAATCAATGTATTACTCTGGTACCATCCGCAAAAATTTCCTATCATTTCCGACACTGCCTGAGAAGTCGTCCAGTGAGTGTATTATAACCTTTGAATTTGGCTGGGTTTTAACTCAGCTGACCACAAAAAAAAAAGCCGATTTTTTTTACAAAAAAAAAACATATCATACACACATTAGGACGATTTTATTCAAACGGATGCCGTATAGCTCTGTACTGATACACTACAGAATGGTACATCATATTATTGATCAATATGGAATACATTTTTAACACCACATATGATGCATACACTCAAAATGATCCTTGAAAATTAAGAAGAGTTTGATTAAAAACAACTCATTACACACTAGGACTACTTTTACTTGACACAGGTGCCGTTTATGATAATCTAATGGTGTTTTCAACCATCATAACTTTATCACCAGGATGTCGAGAATGACATGGTAGTATGGTACACCATTTTACCAATCAATATGGTACTACCTCAGTTCAACTTTTATCTTCCCATTTCTCCAATATTTGTGAGGAGTACAAGTTACTAACAATTTCTATGTTCAGCCTTAAATTGATTCTCAAAGATTTGAAACATTTACAACCATCTAGAAAGTGTACCACAAACATCTAGAAAGTGTATTTACAACTTCAATTTTGGCTATGTATTAGTACCTTAGATGACTTTTACAGAGTTACAGTATATAAGTGGTCTAGAAGAGCTCATATACATACTAGTAATACTTTTATTCAACATGAGTGCCCTACTTAGCAATAAAGTGGTCTCTCAACTCAATATATATCTTTATCTTGAAGGACGTTGAAAACGACATTGTACAACATTTGTTGATCACTAGAAGGTAAATTATTATTACTACAACCACTTGTGCTCCATTAATATGACTCAAAATTTTCACTCATTTTCCAAATCATGCAAAGGGAACACATTTAGATCAAATTAAAAACTCCAAATTTCAAACTTGGCTAGTGACTACTATTTTAACTACACTCTATTGTGCCGGGTACCGGTTTGTAATGTAAATTATAGTCCCTTAGTTTCGACCAATTCTTTAAATTTGTTTTCGACACAAATGTTAAAGACATTGAAAGAAAACATACAAAAAAAATTACATACTTCCTCCTTCAACTCCACTCTACTACTTTCACTTTTGTACACTATTCACAAGTGATCATATAATTGCCATTTTCTCTCAATATATAAGTAAAAAATATATTCATGTGTGATCTTGTTTGATACGTCTTTACGAGCACATTATTAATATCTAACTTTTATAATTTTTGCAAACAAGTAGCTAACGATATTTATCGCGTAAAACACGTCTCGACAAATGTGAAAAAGTAATATGGTAGAGTGGAGTTGAAGGAGGAAGTACATGACAAAAACTTGAAGATATAACTAAGCAGTTGGTCTTACTAAAGACGGACATATCTGTCTTCAATGAAGACGGATCGGATCTTCTCTCACAAGGACGCAAGTGAGAGGACAAGTGGGAAGCTAAATGGATCCCGGATTGCCTTCTTGAGAGAGGGGATCCGATCCGTTTCCGTCTTCAATGAGAATTTGTGATAACTAAGAGTCCCCAACCCAAATATAAGGAAAATTTACAAGAATGGCAAGGTGAGGGAGTAAACATCAAAGTTTGGGGTAGGTAATAAACTGCCGACTAAGGCAAAGTGTCTCACAGCAAAACCAAGGTGGTTGTGGACTTGGATATCAGAAGTTTCACAAAGTTTCAACCCCAAGATCTTGGCATGCCGGCCAATCTCATAAAGTGAGTGTAAGAGGCCCAATAGATTTATGGTAGTTGGTCAACTCAAATTCCACATATTAAACTACTCCATATCCATATATATGCTACAATATAACGGTCCCATTCTTGCACAATTGATATTGACCATTTTGGTCTTGCTTCAGACGGACCATTTTGGTCTGAAGCAATAAGACGGGATTTTGTAACCACTTTACAGTTAGATGTAACCACTATTGAAAACAAGTTGATATAAGCTGTGATTACATTTTATCAAAAAGTGGCAACATAATCACGTCTTATTTTTCAGACGGAATTAGTCCGTCTGAAATAAGAATTTGTGGACCCTTTATGTTGTTGGTCAAGTTAATTAGATTATAATTTGACTGAAAGGTTGATCAATAACCATTAAGAAATTTAAAATTAAGTGTACATACAAAATAGAGCGAACTATGTTTTGGAAAATCAGACTTATAGAGCACAACCAAACAGCTAATTGGATCATAAGGCTATAAAATCGACACAATAAGAGACCAATGAGTCAATGACCATAACAAGAAGTTAACTTTACTTTCACATAAACGATAAAACTATAATTTTCATATTATAAGTAGTATAACTATTGAAAGTTAGACAACTATTCTAAATCACCATTTCTCATTGAAGATGAATACTTTTCGTCATATGCTAAAGAAGTACAAATGTCGTCATTTTAACAACAAACATAACCATTTGTCCCGACAAACCATTATAACTTAGAAAATTGTTCTGGTTACATTTCGTCTCAAATGGGTCACATTTACCCCGTTTTCAACTAGTGACGAAATGTGACCGATTTTCAAAAAGACTTACTTTATAACTTGCACCGCAAACAAATCATAAATACAAAATGAGAGACTAAAATTAGGGAATTAGAAGTAGGATCTAAGAGGCAAGAATATCTAAGTCTATTCAAATAATTCATTAATAAAACAGTGATTAAATGCCTGAGTATATGCTCAAATTAATTAAATTTTGTTCCAAAAACAAAATCAAGGCAATGTTAAAAGCAAAAGTAAACTATACAATACTTTAAAATGATGCTCTATTTCACATGATATGTCTTACTTGTACATTATAACATCAAGGAAACAAAAAATACCAGCAAGTGCATCATGTGCTTCAATCTTTGGGCAAAGTTCATCATATGATTATGAGGCTATAGTATCAAAAGTGGGCCCATTTGCTAATGTGCAACTAATAGCAGATTTTGGCCTCTTTATCCATGTTTAGCAAGCTGTGGGCCCACACTAAGTACCATACCTTCATTAATTAAAAGAATTGGGGTGCAGAAAAGAATAAGAATTTTGAAGAGGCCAAATACAATGTAAAATGAAAAAAGAATTATGTGATGGTGCATTGGTGCCCCATGCAGTACACCTGCTTGCATGTACATGGGCAGTCCATGTGCAATGCTATAGTAAGCCATGCAACTCTATGAAGCAATTTTATAACAAAAATCTCTTAAATGCTAAATAAACATTCATTAAATTTCATATAAACAATTTTTATGGGTGGATGGAGTATTAAATTCTTCTCTTTGTTATTTCCATATTCAAAAAACTCTTAAAGTGAATTCTAAGGTCAATTTGTCTATTCTAGTTTACAAGCTTGTGGAATTTACATTTTTTTTGTCTTTCTCCGTTTATTTCTTTATTTTGAGTGACATTTGACACTTATGTACTCAACAAGGAAAGAGCTCACACCAAGCTAAGGATAGAGCTTTAAAGATACAACATTATCTTAGTATTTTAAGGGCGATGATAACATCACTACCATCTATAGAATATCATTACTCTCAACTCAATTGATTTTCCCACCAAGCTCCATAGACCAACAAAAACCATAAACCTTAAATTCAACTCAATTCTGTTTGAAGGTGTGTCCAAATATCATTAACACACGTCCAAATAAATGTTGAAAATCAAACACGGTTTTATAGGTGTCTGACATGTCAACGAGTGTCAATGTCAGATACGATCTCCGACACGGATATGTTAATTTTAAGAGAAGTATTCGTGCTATCTAGATAGTTCATAGTATAAGAGTTCCAGTCACATATACCAGAGCATAGTTCCTCTACCGAGTCGTGTATAATGGTTAGCTGTATCTATACCTATTGAGTTATTTGTAACATTTAACCTTGAAATATTACATAAACAATTGTTATACGACATACCAGAGCGTATGCTATATCGTGCAAGTGTGCAACAATATATTATACTCCATTTCATCAAGATGAATTAGCATAATAATCAACATGATTTCTAATATATATTCATAAAAAGATTTAGCATATTAGTTAAACAAAATGAGTTAGCATGTAGATGCTTCGTTTGAGTTAACAATAGAGTACAAATTTATTTGCTTTTATGTTGTCAAATTATTTGAAGTAAGTTTTATCATATATAGGTAAACTTTAGATATAGGTAATTGACTAATTAGATATGAATATATGATAAAACTTATTTTGACGAATATGTGAAAAATAAAATTGTACCTATGCTCGCGAATAGACCATAAAGTTTACCTATATATGGAGTATTTGAAAAAACATTTAACAAGCATGATTTCTAACAAAGCATCTAAAATTCTAAACTATCAGTAAGGGGTCGTTTGGTTCAAGCGGGTAGAATAGAATGGATTAGAATCTCATACCATAGGGGGATGGATTGAGATTACCATACCACTATAAACTTGTTTGGTAAGTTTATTTTTTGTACTAGAAGGGAATGGAGTTAGAAATTTGGGGTGAAACTTAGGTATGGAACTCTAGGGGGTTGGAATGGAGTTAAAATTTATCAAGTATCTAACTCTATTTCAAAATAAGTCAACCAAACACTAGAGTTATCCAAACCCATTTCAATCCATTCCAAACCCCTCAACCAAACACCCTTTAGTTTTTTTAAATATCACTTGCATGGTTAGTTAAGACAAAAGTAGAGTGCCTAGAAAGTCATAAATGACTTGTCGTTATCTATTCATGTCAGTTTTATTTAACCCGTCATAAGCTTATGACGGATATGAAGAAAATTTGTGCTAAAACTATACGGCAGTAAAAATTTACGTTATTGGTATTGACTTTCTCATTAAGTTATTCTTGCCAGAGAAATACTTTAATTAAAAACTGCACTCCACAACAGGCAGCTGTAACTTCTGCTTAACAACAAGACTGAAAAATGACATAAATTACTCAAAACATCTTGACTATATACTCCAACTAGTACCCCAATTTAAGGAGAAAATATCAAAATAATAACAACAATATTACTAATAATACAAAATACACATATGTATGACGAACTACATACATGAGGGCTTGTGAGTTGTGATAGTACAATAAATTCCAAGGCTTATACAAATACAACCAAAGAATTTTTGAACCTTAGCACACATTTATCAGACGACTTCAATATATATATATATATAACTACATATAATCTCCCATATGAGATTCCAGTAAAAAAAAAAGTACCTAATTAAATGTGAAAAAAAAAACCTTGTTTGAATGAATGTGTATATATCATCGTCAGTATTATTCTCGTTGAGAACAATAAAAAAGAATGAAATTATAAAATAGAAAAAAAAAAGGACTCAAATCTAATTCCATAAAGCCTAATTAGTAAAGTCCCACAAGGGAATATCACCTTCATAAAACTCTTCAAAATTCATCATCATAGATGGTGGATCAAAGAACATGTTATTCATCATAGGATCAATGCATTTAGGAGATAAGTCAAACCATAGTTCATTAGCCAACACCATGGGTGATACTAATGCATCATCAAAAACACCATCATTATTATTTGCAAGAGATATGTTGTCATCAATGAGTTGTTCAGGTGTGGATGAAGACATGGATGGTGATGATGCCATGGATGGTGACGTATACGATATCGACGATGAGGATGATGATGGTGTAGGATTAGGGTGATGAGGATTGTCAACAATGTTAGCAGCTGCTGCTGCAGCTCTTTGAATGGACTTAGGAGACATGACTGTATGATTATTATTATTATTACAGTTATTATAATCATAATTGTTATTTTGATTGTAATTTATTAAAGGGAAGTTGAGGTTAGCTGAGGAGCCTTTAAGACATAAGAGTGCAGCATCATAAGCTCTAGCAGCAGCTTCAGCAGTAGAATAAGAACCTAACCAAATTCTAGTTTTTTGGTTTGGTGCTCTAATTTCTGAAACCCATGAACCCCAACTCCTCATTCTAACTCCCTTATACTTCTTCTTGCTCGAAGACGAAGACGAATGTGAGATTGGTTTGGAATCCTTGGATGACGGTTGAGTTAGCGCCTTCGGCTCGGACTTGACCATTGGTGTAAGGAGGCTACAAGGATTAGTGCAAGTATATTTTTTTGATACAGGTTTCTGATAAGAGTGTAGTATAGTGTAGTGTAGTGGAGTATTGTAGAATATGGGGTAAGAAAGATTACTTGGTGAAGGGTGAGTTCTTGAAGGTACTATTTTGATTGTATTTGCAAAAGGAAGCAAAGGTGAATTGAAATGATGAGGTGAGAATTAGTGGAAGATGGAAAAGGATGTTGTGATATTTATAGATGTAGCTGGTTTAGCATATTTAGCATAGAAGATCCTTCTAGTCAAGCGGTACAGGTTAAGGAAATGGGTGACAGGTGTGCAATATATTTTTTAAATTGACAATTATTAAATACCCGTATTACTCAAGGTACTGTATTTATTAACTAGAATTTATATCAAGTGATGTCTCCCAAACCCTCCAAAAGATTAGAGAAAGAGGCAGGAAATGGTAAAATAATGAGAAGCTCGTGAAAATCACAAATTCTTATTTCAGATACGTTACTATCCGTCTAAAATTTAAAACGGGTTAAATATATACTCAATCACCTCACTTATTGCCCATAAAAATGGAAATACCAAAAATTTATCCTTATTAGCACCATGTGGAATTACATGACCCGTCTTAAACAAGATTTACTGATGAAAAATATATCAGCAATGCTCTTTTTTTTTTTTTTAATTATTGTATTTTAGCATTTTACTTGAGAGAGTTCAGTTATAATATTTTTTGGGTTGCACAGTCACTCACCTAAGGGAGATTTTTCCATACTCTAGAGAGAAAAAAACGTGCTTCCTTCATAGTGGCTTCATCTCATTTTTATTGTCCTCTTTTCTCCAATTATATCCCACTTTTATGGTACCCGGCCCTTTCTTGTTTTAACATGGCAATATCCATATAATGGTAAAATGGATTCAAATATGTACATATGATAAGGGTAATTGTCTAGGTAAAAACAAAAAGTTTGTCTTACTATAATCATATGGTAGTATTGAGTCGTGTTAACAACTTAACATTAAAACGGATATTATTGTCTTAATAAAGACTAACAGTAAATACGAAAAATAGATAACTCTAATATTAGAGTCATGACAAAGCTCCTTGCCAAAAGCTCCTTGCCAATACCTTCTAGCATGGACAATAATTTGATCACCATAATAATCATTTGTCATCACACTTTAACATGGCAACTTCAAGCATCATAGTCTCTGCCTTTGTAAAAAGGAAACATATGTATATGTCTGAATGCTAAAGCTTGTGATAATTAGTGGAAAACTATTACTAATATAATCTAAAATGTATTTGAAGGAATCTAATAATTATGTTCAAGGACACAGATCTAAAACAGGAACATTAACTCAATCAATGGGCAATGTCATGAGAATCATAGACAAGATGATTTTAAAACTAATTGTGTACATTTCTTTTCCTAAATTACCAACAAATCAGTCAAATTATAATCACTCAAATCAAGAACTAGTTACTAAATTTATTAAAAAGGTTAGGAGCTGAAACGTGTCACTCAAGGCAACATTTCAGGTAAATACAATATACGAAGTAAAAGGCTAAATCACTGTAAATGGCATTTACAGAAATGCCAAATGGAATATTTAGTAAGAATAAAAATAAGAAATTATAATTACGGAGATGCACAGGTTATGTTAGACACAGTAATACCTGGCAGAAGTTGCCTGGAAAAGGTCAAAACACTTTCTCAATCCAACAAGGTTGTGACTTTCATAAAAGCAAAGCAGCTGGATTTCATCTGCACCAATCACAAATTCACAAGGTTTAAAATATTTTTACTTCTACATTATCATAAACAAACAAGTAAAACAACTATTCATGATAAAAAGTTTTTCATTCTAAACTTTTAACTTACTCAACAAGCCACTCTCAATTGACTTATATATCAAGCAACAAATACATGGAGTAGAAAGTATTGAGTGTATGTCATATGCAAAAGCGTGATAAAAGATTTTTACTAGAAAAAAAAAACAATTTGGAATGGATAATGCATTAATTTGCAAAAGTGATGATACCCTCTTATAAGTATCCTAATAACAAAGCAACATGTTTCCATCTGAATTTTAAGAAGGTTCAACATCCAAACATAAAAATTAACAAACCCTAGGATAAAATAATACTCCCTCCTATTTTCAATAATCTCCTTTCACTTTAACAAAAAAATTAAGAAAATACACACTCTACCATATAATTAAATTTGGACCACACAAATAAACTACCCATCATACAATTAAATTTGGATCACACAAACACTTACCAAAAAAGAAAATAGGAAAAGTATTGTGAATAGACGAAAATAAAAATGGGGAAAGTTATTGAGAATAGGAGGGAGTATATTATAAAATTCATTTGAAAGAAGAATAGGGAGTAATCATATTTACATATTTGATACCAACATTTATACATATTTGTATATCTTCAATTAGTAAATTGGTTACTAAAAGTCCTGAAATGATCACTAATGATACATAATGATTCACTTTATAAAACTAAAACTATCAACAATAAAATACGGAGTAATCATTTACAAGTTTGAAATGGCTATTAGCTAAAAGGCTCATTATTAGCCTTAAAAGAGTTTCTAAAGATATAGAAGTGTCACTCCAATTTCTAAGTGAAGTATTCGTATTACTATAGTATTATTCTTACAAGGTTCTATTCTATACTCCCTATATCAAATTTAACCTACCCATTGGATATTTTGAAATTAAAGATTTATAACTTTGACAAAAACATTAATTATATGAAAAATTGAGTCGAAGTGTAGTTGAATAGACGGTTTAAAAGAAGAAATAAAGAATACACATAGTCAAAGTGTAGTTTAAGAAACCAAATAAAACCTTAACGTCAAATGGGTCAGAATGATCGTGGGAGAGAGTATAAAAATTGTACGGACTATGTCATAAGAATTACCATTACAATTTATCAATAATCTTTAAATTCAAAATCATAATTAAACAGGCCAAATCCAAGATCATTATTCATCAAAACACAATTAAACATGCATAGGATTCCTTCGCAGGCAGCTTCCTGGATTTACAAGGCACAAGTAACAGTAAAGTTTATGCCATACAGAATAAAAACCTTACAAATTTTAAGTAAAATATATCAACATCAAAAATCCACACTCATTATAAATAATTTGAAGTGTACTAAAAAGAACGCGGCAGTAGAAAAGAGCAAAAAACAGCACCCAGCTGTTACACATCTGTATTGCAGCTCTAAATACCGCGTTTGTATTGCAAGTGTATGAAAAAGACCTGAGGCTTACGCTTGCATGAATTGACTTTAACTCCATATTACTAATTTTCTATAGTTTTACTCCCTCCATTCAACTCCACCCTCCACCTTTCTCTTTTTTACACTATTCACAAGTAAGAAGAATCTTTCAATTTCCGGCTAATGCATAAGAGAAAATATATTTATGTGAGATCTTGTTTGATTCGTGTTTAGGAGTATATTAAAAATATCTAACTCGTATAATTTTTGCAAATACGTAGCGAACTATATTTACGACGCAAAACGCGCGTTGGCAAACGTGAAAAAAGATATGTGTAGTGTGGAATTAAATGGAGGGAGTATTAATTTATTTTTTATCTTTGAGTTGTTTTTGATGTGATTCCCTAGGGTACGGTATAACAGTACATATCTTAATCTTAATAAAATAATTCAAGATTAATAATAAATTCAACCCTTATCAAAACAGTAACAAAACAATGAAAGGAAAATGGCCAATATGAAAAGGACACATGTGATAGGACACATGCCCTAAAGACTAAAGAGTACATGGTTGAAAAGCCCCACTTTCCAGGTGGGCCACGGTTTCATACTTGGAAAGGGCGGCTTCCCATAAGGGTACGTCCTTTAGTTTAAGGGATATATATTACTTTGCCATAATCGACTAAGACCATCCCCAAGCAAGGTCATGAGAGGTCATGACCTTGTTGCGGCATACTAATTAAGGATTAGGGAAGAATTTAGTATGACCTTGCCCTTGAAGAGGTCAATTTGTGACCTTTGTTGGAGCAAATTGACCTCTTCATGACCTTACATGTGTCCAATTTTTATTGGGCACACCATTAAAAAAACAAAAAAAACATAGTATTAGGGTGTAAATAGGTGGGGTAGAAAATGTGAAAAATGATTAAAAATGTTGGAAAGTGGAAAATTATTGGGTTGGTGACCTAGGTCATGACTTTCTGCTTGGGAGGGTATAAATGGGTCAAGATAATTATTGAGTGATTAAGAGTAAAAATGGGTAGTGACCTAGTTAGTGGGAACCTTGCTTGGAGATGGTCTAATCGTGTTCACATAATCACATACTCGTATAGTTTTAGGTGAATATAGGTGCATCAGTCTCAACTCCAAAGCATGTTCTTAAAAAGAAACCTACCAAAGCCTGCAGCATTACCAGATTGATTCATGCTGAGTTCTCCTCAAACAGTCAGACCATAGTATAAATTTTAACAGGCATTACTTATGTCACTGTCAATCTGTCATTGATAGAACAATAAAATATACTCGTATATACGGATACACAAATACGAGTATACCTACGTTCACCATTCACAAAAGAACAAAAGGTTTAATGTTACTACATAACATCATGACTACTCATTTAACGTCTTCGTCTGTCATTATCCACAAAATCAACTTTAATTAGAGACACATTCATACTCTCTAATTTTATTTCTTTATCGCTCTAGCTTGTAAAAAAAGCATCAAATTATACGGAATACTTCGTATATTTCTATATATTTGCTTTTGACTTATAACTATTGTTCAATATTTGACGTGGGTCTTGATTAAGAACCATAGAAAGCAAAGCACTCCATCTTAGTGACAATTTGAGCTTGACTTATTAGATAGATTAACGCCCATACTCAAATATGAGGGATGATATAATCCATCCCAATATCCCGGGTAGAAAGCCCAAATGAAAACAAATAAGATAAGAGTGGTCGTGGAGAAGGGGACTCGTCTTAGGCAGACTAAGCTGCTGTTCCAGGCAGCCATTATGGCAGGCTTGCCCGCTCCACCCCAACCCAACATAAATAACCTCCTGAGCTTCGCCTGGCCTGATCTCACACCGGGCCGGTCAAGGGCCCAACCACCCCACTCCATCCCACCAAAAACAGAGAAAAAAAAATCAAATTTGACTCAACTAAACCCAACCACAATCGTTCAAGGTTATTCGCCTAATCCAAACTTGCCGAGCCCGCCTCTCCTGCCAGGCTAAAAGAAACTCGACCTGATGACAATCTATAATCCCTTATAAGGGTTAAATACTCCAGTTTATTTATTGGGACATTGATTTTGTTGACGGTCGCGACAAAGATTCATCCACGACTTAGCTTAATGGGAGGTTGCCTATATACAAGCTCCAGACTCGATACCTATTTAAGTGTTAAATACTTTTCTTATGAGTTTTTCATAGATTTGCCTTAAACAAAGTCGTATCCAAGAAGTTACAATACAAAGTTCATGAGAACTTAGCATCATAGATCACTTACATAAGTTCAAATTAAAATAAGATTATACGCCTTTGCGAGGTTAAAAATATTGAAATATCTATCAACTTTATAACATCCAATATTTAATGGAGCTGAAAGTTATAACTGCAGGCATAAAAAAGTTGAAACTCTTAGAAGTTTTTAAATGTAAAATTTTATCAAATACCTTTACAACAATCTTTCATAAACATATAAGAGCAAGTTCTAAGGTGGGAGTAAAATGTCAACTCTAAGAAACTTCGCTCTTGATAGAGTTGATACTCAATTTGTGATTAATTAAATATGGCTCTCACTATTCTTGTACAAGCAGGCAGAGTCAAATCCTAATACAATGCATTATAAATATCGACCCCTTGAGGGTAGCCAAATAATATTCCTTAAATAGTAGTCTGACTCTAATTAATAGTATTAATTGAAATATAGTGGAAAAATTTGCTAATCACGCATTCTAATTGGCTTAATAAGGAGTACTTAATACGGAGTAGTACGGAGTAATAGATTAAACATAATAGATACTGGTTTCAATGCTGCATTTTGCAGTACAACTAGAACAGGTGTCGTCAATCCGTACAATACCCCTCTCCATCCTCCATCCTTCCTCTACGACAAACTGTGGAAACACAATTTAAAAACCACTCCATTATAAGATCGTACTCCCACCATGGAACAACAATCTTCCTAAATATAATCTTGTACTCCACCTACTTGTAAGTTGTAATCAATTCGATGTGATTTCTTTCACCATTGCCTTTGAAATGGACTTGTAATCTCACATGACATGTCGCTACCTACCTCTCATTAGATTGGGAGTTTTTTTGAAGAGTATACTACTTAAAGAATCATTAAGCATACTTAAGCTCTGTTTTTTTTACTAAAGTTCTAAATTTAAACCAAATTAAACTACACGTTGAACTAAGCTGAAACTACGTCCAAAAGATCCTAACCTTACTATACTACATTATTATACACCTTACCGATGAAACCTAGAAGGGATATAGGTATATAGCTAATTAAACATGTTAATTCTTAACATTGATGTATAAAACATAATCTCCAATTTTGGGATGCCTGATGATGATTTTATCTTGAGATGCATTCATCCAAAACTATTTATATAAGTGCACAATTGTTTAGCAACCAAATCTACTTTAGTACATTCATATGTTAATGTGAAAGGTTAATAATGTCCACAAGTATGTTAAGAATGAAAGTACTCCGTATAAGATTTTTACAGAGTAACAAGATCATGAATTCATGATGTAGCATTTTCATACGCACACATCAAAAAAGGAAAACACAGTTTAATCTTCTCATAAACCTCCTACCATATCTGCCATGGGACACTATATAATCCGAATGGGTCACCACCCCCGTTACGTTGTTGGTCATTAGTCATTAAAGCTTTGTTCTAGGTTCATGCATGTTCTATTACTGCATAACTATGGCTATAAAAAAACAATGGCCAATAAGTTTCAGTAGGTCTTGCTTGTGACGGGTCGGATTTTGCGACGGGTATTTTGTGAGAGGAAATGGGTAGAGAGGACAAGGTGGGCACCCCCCATGTGCTTCTCCACTCACCCTTGATGGGTATTTTGTAAGAGAATATAGTATCCGTCTTAAGCTTAAGACGGATACCCCGAGAATTTGTGAATAAGTTTATCTTGCATCATCCATAACTACCATAAGGAATCAAGAATGAAGGACCCTACACATAGCGTGGGCTGCATATAAGACCATAGGCCAGGTCAAAATCTTCCGTACGCAAGTATACCTATGAAAATGACTGAATGAATTCCAGATGTTGTGTCAAATTAATTGAAGTGACAGAAAAGGGTAGGCCCAAATATTTAATTGACGGATGGGAAAATGTAAGATAATTCATTTCAATGGAATCGAATACTCGTTACTCTTTCATTATGTGATTAATAAAGTAAAATGACTCGTCAAAGTAATTGCACTTCATTCTATTGAGAAATCGTAGTCATTCGATGCAATTTTCTTCATCTTGATCATTTGGAAACCGTTTTTTCATATTGTTAACACATTGATAAAGTTGCATACATCCGACCCTTCACGCCGCAATTTATAAGTCATTAAGACACTAGAGTAATGTTGTACTTCCTCCATTCAACT
This sequence comes from Heliosperma pusillum, assembly GCA_022085475.1. NCBI lineage: Eukaryota > Viridiplantae > Streptophyta > Magnoliopsida > Caryophyllales > Caryophyllaceae > Heliosperma > Heliosperma pusillum. The sequence continues at coordinate 157,037 of JAIUZE010000294.1, read as the reverse complement.
CCACTCTACCACTTTCTTTTTTGTACACTATTCACAAGTGATCATATAATTGCAATTTTCTCTCAATATATAAGTAAAAAATATATTCATGTGTGATCTTGTTTGATTCGTCTTTACGAGTACATTATTAATATCTAACTTTTATAATTTTTGCAAACACGTAGCTAACGATATTTACCGTGTAAAACACGTCTCGGCAAATGTGAAAAAGTTTTTTGGTAGAGTGGAGTTGAATGGAGGAAGTAACCTATTTTATGCGCAACATAAAATATAACAATAGACTATTCCCTTATTCCGGTCATTTAGAAAAAATTCGTAGATTTGTATTATCTTTGTTTTCGGATAACAACCGGGTCAGACTTATTTATAATGCAAGTTATCACACTAAAATGGTCAATTTACACTTTGGCAAATAAAAGAGAAAAAATAGTCATCTTACCCCAAAACAAAAGGTTAAAACAAATAATCGAACGCCATAAAAAAAAACACAAATTCTCATTTCAGACAGAAGTATCCGTCTGACGGGTCAAATAATGACCCATTTGTGTAGATAAAACAAACAAGTTGTCATTTCCTAAATATTTCATTTTAGTATTATCCATACAAGTGAAATACTACTTGACTAGTTTTAAGTTAAGACGGATATGTCCATCTTCCGTCTTAAGAGAGACTTATTGAAAATAAAATAAGTAGACAGTTAAACAAAATAGTGAAGAAACTATTCACTCTACTAAATCTAGACTCTATGATAGGTGATGAGCAAAACTGCATTTGCTATGGCTAAGTTCTTTGCGCGTCAAGATTGGATTGTGCAAAGCAGTTGTCGCTCGGTTAGATAATGTTATGTCTATAGAAACACGGAGCCAAAATTTAATACTTGTATACATTAGGCAAAGATTTATGAAGCATAAAATCTCTATACTTGTGTGGGGAACTTCTTGGAAGGACGTAAGAAGGAATCAGAACCCATTATCCACAACTCCACAAGTATGGCTTATGTCATGGCTTATATTATTTACATTACATAAGACAATCAACAAAAGTTGACTTGAGAGCATGTACATATTATTAACAGTATATCAACTAATATAGCAACAACTCTTCAAAAATAGCAAACAATCATTCTGTAATCACAATCCCCTTATTCTAGCAATCACCTTTGTAATTATAGCAATAGATAATTCTCCTAATCAATTAGCATAATTGTATAGGCTCCTTCTCCTTATTTAGCTGTACAAACTCAGTATAAATAGTGTACCTTATTTCAGAAATAATTAAGTAAAAACATTACATACAAACCTCTTGTCTTATATGGTATCAAGGAGTCAATTAAGATCCTGCAAAAACCCTTTATCACCTCGCAAAGCCACATTCAAACGATCCTCCCTGCCCTTTCATTCATTCGTTGAACCCACAAACACCATGGCAAATCCCGACACTACCATCCCCAATCCACATGACGAAAAAACTCCCCTCACCTCTCTGAATTTAGGTCACTGTGTAAAATTAACTCCGCTTAATTACACATCGTGGCACTTTCAACTTACTCATATGTTGTTTGGGTTCAGTTTACTTGGTTTTTTAGACGGGTCTCATCCGTCACCAAACCCCACCATTGTCGGCGATGATAACGTCGCCAAACCTAATCCAGCCTATTCAACTTGGATGAAACAAGATGGTCTAATACTCGGAGCCCTTATGGGCACCTTGTCTTCGGCTGTCCAGTCCTTAATAGTCCGCGCCAAGACCTCTAAAGAGGCGTGGGACATCTTGGCTAACACCTATGCTAACCCTTCTAGGGCGCATATCTTACAATTGAAAGACCGACTCGATTCAATTGTTAAAACCGCGGATCAGTCCATAACTGACTATATGAACGCGATAAAATCGTGTATCGACCAACTTGCCCTTATGGGCAAAATTATTGACCCATAGGATATTGTCTCCAAGGTTCTTAAGGGCCTTGACTACAAATCGTATAAATCCGTTATCGACATTGTTCGGGCTCGTGACACCCCGATCAAATTCGAAGCCCTCCATGAGAAGCTTCTCAATCAGGAACTTCTCCTTAGGCAGGAAACACAGTCCTCTGACTTGTTTCAACCAACTGCCAACCATGCTTATAGAAACAACCAACAAAATCGCAACAACCAACGACACAACAACAATTCATCCAATCACCCATACACCAATCAGTACAACAATCAATCGTCCACCTCCAACAACCCTAACCCACGCCCCTTTAAGGGTCGTTGTCAATGGTGTCGCCAGGTTGGACACGTCATTGCCAACTGCCCGTATTTTCGCAAACAATTTCCCACAATAATCTTCCCTGAACCACCCACGAGAAACCACTCTACTCAGCCGCAAGCCAACACAGCCACCATCCCTGCTTACGGCCCAAACACCCTGCCCCATCAGCCCTACCTTCTTGACAGTGGGGCCTCAAATCATGTGTCTCATGATCTTGACACTCTTGCCCTCCATTCGCCTTATTACGGATCAGATTCGCTTATCATCGGAGATGGCTCGGCACTTGATATTGCTAATATAGGTACAATTAAACTGCCTAATTCATCTCTGCAATTATTAAATGTTTTACATGTTCCGTCAATATCACGTAATCTTATTTCTATTTCACAACTCTGTCATGATAATAATGCCTATGTTATATTCTCATCGACTTCTTTTATTGTTAAGGCAATCTCGACGGGTGCAACCCTTCTTCGGGGCCAGGCTAAGAATGGAGTCTATGAGTTGAGCCCATCGCAACCACAAGCATATCTCAACCGGAAAGGCTCAACACCAATGTCATGGCATCATAGATTAGGACACCCCACTATCGATGTTATGAAATTAATCAATAAAAATGCACTATTTGATTCTTCTACGTTTTCTTTTTGTGAATCGTGTCATATTAGCAAAAGCAAAAAGCTACCATTCTCGACATCGTCATTTAAAACCACCGCACCGCTCGATTTAATTTATTCCGACTTATGGACAAGTCCCGTTTACTCATACAATAAATACAAATATTATATCATATTTGTAGACCACTTTAGCAAATATATTTGGCTATTTCCGATTAAACAAAAATCCGAAACCACCCAAGTATTCCTTCGGTTTAAAGCACTCGTAGAAAAATTCTTTAACCGACCCATTAAACAATTCTTCTCCGATAATGGTGGAGAATTTATTAAATTAAACCCAACTTTACTAGATAATGGTATTAGTCATTATACATCTCCGCCTCATACTCCGGAGCACAATGGGTATGCGGAGAGACGTCATCGTCACATAGTAGAAACGGGCCTTGCCCTTCTCTCCCATGCCGGCCTACCTACCTCATTTTGGCCCTTTGCATTTAGCACGGCCACGTACCTAATAAATCGTCTTCCAACCAAAACATTAGACGGTCAAACACCATATTCTAAACTGAATACTGTCAAACCCGACTACACAAAATTGCACAATTTCGGTTGTCTTTGTTATCCGTGGCTTCGCCCATATACCAAACACAAACTGGATTACCGCTCCACTCCGTGTATCTTTGTTGGGTACTCGTCAACACAAAGTGCATTTCACTGTCTTGACCCAACAACCAATCGCATTTATACTTCCCGACATGTCAAATTCATTGAAGATGAATTCGCTTATGCACGACTTCTTAACAACCCGTCATCCGAGTCTTCCGCTACTGACCCTGATGAATGGTGTCCTTTAATTGTTCCTATTCTACCACCATCACAACCCACGGCTACCACCTCCCCACCCATCACTGCACCACCTACTCGACCGCCCATCATCCATGTTTACTCCAGACGACCACCCACTTCTCAGCCCACATCTTCCGCGCCTTCAACCACTCCACCACCCACAAACTCGCCACCTGACACCCCTCCTTCCGATACCCCACCTGCCACAAATCCATCGGTCCCACCTCAACCCGTTCGTACTGTTGTCACTCGACTTGACAACAACATTCGCATGCCTAATCCAAGATATGCCAAACTAGCACACATTTCACCATCGTCTCAATCTCTTCCAAATACTGTCAAACAGGCTCTCATTCTTCCTCAATGGCGCCAAGCTATGGAGGATGAATATCAAGCACTTCACCGTAACAATACATGGACTCTCGTGCCACGAGAATCAACCCAAAATATCATCGGTTGTAAGTGGGTCTATCGTATAAAATATAACCCCGATGGCTCCCTCAAACAACACAAGGCTCGCCTTGTTGCAAAAGGGTTCCACCAACGACACGGACTAGATTATACTGAAACATTCAGTCCAGTTGTCAAACCCACCACAGTCCGCTTAATTCTTACTCTCGCAATTACCAATTCTTGGTCCCTACGGCAACTCGATGTCAACAATGCCTTTTTACAGGGCACATTAACAGATACTGTTTATATGGCTCAACCTCAAGGTTTTGTTGATGTCTCACAACCAAATTTTGTGTGCAAATTAAACAAAGCTATTTACGGTCTCAAACAAGCTCCTCGAGCATGGTATACTGAACTTAAAACTTATCTAGTTACTTACGGGTTCAAACAATCCATTTCTGATTCATCATTATTCATTCTCAAAACGAAAACTACTTGTGTCTACATGCTCGTCTATGTTGACGATATTATAATTACAGGTCCTAACCCACAACACCTACAACAATTCATTACTAGTCTTGCTACCCGATTCTCAATTAAAGATCTTGGCCCACTATCGTATTTCTTGGGCATCGAGGTCACACCCAATTCTCATGGAATGCACCTCACCCAATCAAAGTACATCCATGATATATTAGTCAAGTTCAACATGTCTACTGCCAAACCAATCTCAACACCCATGGCCAGTGACAATCATCTTCACCGAGAGGATCATAAACCCATCCAAGATCACTCGGACTATCGCACTATTGTAGGCAGTCTTCAATATCTCTCTTTAACCAGACCTGATATTGCCTTTACTGTCAACCGTCTAGCCCAATTTCTTCATCATCCCACTGTCACGCATTGGATTGCCTTGAAACGACTTCTTCGCTATCTCCAAGGCACTCAATCATATGGCATTCAACTTTATCGTAAGTCCCCACTATGTCTTCATGCTTTCTGTGATGCTGATTTCGCGGGAGACCAAGCAAACTATATCTCCACAACCGGCTACATACTGTATCTTGGCCGAAACCCAATCTCGTGGTCCTCGAAAAAGCAACGAGGTCTCGCACTCTCCACCACCGAAGCTGAATTTCGTGCTGTCGCAGCTGTCACTACTGAAATTCTATGGCTTCGTAATCTTCTTACAGAACTCAATATCACAACTACCAAACCACCAGCTATCTATTGTGATAATATGTCAGCAACACAATATGCGAAAAACCCTGTATTTCACTCACGGATGAAACACATGGCTCTTTCTTTTCACTTTGTTCGCGAGCAGATTCAACTTGGTCACATTCGAATACAGCACATTGCCGGCAATGATCAACTCGCGGATGCTTTAACAAAGCCTCTTCACAAACAACGGTTCACTGTTCTTCGGAGCAAGATTGGTCTACTCAACCGCAGTCCATCTTGAGGGGGCGTATTAACAGTATATCAACTAATATAGCAACAACTCCTCAAAAATAGCAAACAATCATTCTGTAATCACAATCCCCTTATTCTAGCAATCACCTTTGTAATTATAGCAATAGATAATTCTCCTAATCAATTAGCATAATTGTATAGGCTCCTTCTCCTTATTTAGCTGTACAAACTCAGTATAAATAGTGTACCTTATTTCAGAAATAATTAAGTAAAAACATTACATACAAACCTCTTGTCTTATACATATGACACTAGGAATTCTATATTATACTCCGTATAATTATATATTATATATAGTATAAACATATCACTTTCTTATTTTATGCCATATTATAAGAATTTTCGGAGTCAAGAGGGAAGAAAAATATGAACTTCAATATGCAAGAATAGTATGTTCTTAAGTTCAGTTTTTGTCATTTCTTTGAGATCATTTCATAAACTTGGAACGATAGAAAAATTGAAAGACAAAATGCATCGCCTATGCGAAATAAGACCTAGTGATAACAGATCAAACTAGGGAAAACAGCTTTTCGAGTAGTTTTTTTGTTATTTACTCTATATATAATTTCTCAGTTATTTTTCGCTGGTTACATATGTAAGTATTCTAACACCGAAATTTTGTGCCAAAGTCTGATACCAAATTCATGTTCACAAAATGTGAAAGGAAGTAAAAAGGCAACTAGGTAGAATCTAAATAACCAAGCAAGTCAATGATTAAAATGGTTAACCAGACATTAGCACATTGCAGGTAATAACAAGTCACAGAAAAGAAAAATATGCAACATCCTCATCATGTAAAAGGATATGAACATATGGTAATCCAAGTCATGCATACAGCGATACAGGTCAAACCGCGCAACGACCGTTTTACCAGATCTCCACTTAACCGATTTACCAAATGCATTATGCAAGTATTGAAAAGTATACTCATTAGTGTAAAACTTTCAATGTGCAACTAACACATGATCAGCGTGTTCCAGAAATCAATAGGAATTAGGAACCTCAAGGGAAACTACCATGGTATCCATCATTCCCTGTAATAGCAGAAAATGCAACAAACAAGTATACTGTATACTATTTAAGAGAAGCTACGACCAACGTACCTTGTAAAGCTGTATCCCAAATATTTGTTAGGCTTTGTCAATTGTGGACTATGTAGCAATGAAACACATGGCAGGTGACAGCTGCCAAGGCCCAAGGGGGTACCTGAATATCAACAGTTAACAAGAAAAGTAAAAAATAATTCCCATCATATTGGTAAAATGTTTCAATCAAACCTTTTGTAAAACAAGGACTTAATATTCTAGAATCTAGATCAGAATTAAATTTTCATCAAATTCTGGAAATCCCCTTATAAATGTATGATTTCTAAAAGGGATCTTGTGTGTTACTTGCATACCCTTCCAATCATAGTATTAAATCTCAGTTTCCATCATAGTCGCAATGTCGGTTGTCTTGACCTAATTTCGCTTAATATGGGCAATATTGCTTCAAAGTACAGTATGCACATCCACAGTGACCTTCAAAAGCTTTTCAAAACAAAGATCATGTTAGGTGTAGCTGCTTTGATTTAATACGATGCGTCCAATATTAACTTAGTACGAATTAAGGCATATTCCAATTGCCATGCATGAAACAACACATTGTTTGGAGTTCTGGTTCTTCGAGCACAAAAGCACGGCCCAAAAACAGAGAGAGATAATGTCAATCTTTTTCCAGGCAAAACCACATTCTAAAATGACTCCAAGAAAAGAAAAATGTTCATCTTCCCGGTTAAAACATTAAACTTTGTATATTACAGACATTGTAGTTTATAGTACATTGTTTGGTAAACACAAGTCGTAAGTCTTATTAAGTAGGAATTCCTCATTATTGAATAATAAGGGCAAATGTCCCGAAGAGGGAGCATTAGAAAAGTGGAATCCAATATTGTACTAAATTCAATGCAGTATGATGGAGTTGAATGATATATTGATGGCAAGTGAGAGATCTAAGTAGGAGATTTACAATGGAGGTAAGACGGTCCAGTCCAATGTGGAAAACTTGCATGACATGCTGAATCCAAATATAGTTTCATCGTCAACCATATCATATCGCCAAAAGTTGTTATAGATTCATATACCTTGTTTCCCTATATAAATAATGATCTGCAGAAACAGCAAGGGAAACTGGTTATCAGATTTCATAAACTGCGCTCAACAACAACAAAATTGGTGACATAGAACGTGTTCTGAAAATATCAGACCTTGATATGTCATGAAGAAAGATTGGAGCATTTGTCCCGCAAATCTCGCGTCTGTCGTAGAAGTTAAAATTTCATAGCTAACAGACAACCATGACAATTTTTTCTCCAGCTGCTGGGATAATTTTCAGTTCTTGACTTCTTGAACAACAAACAGGCCACAATGGACTGGTAATCTGGTATCATCAGTAGAGGTCATCAATGGACGACCCCAGTAGGCTCTGTTTGATCCTTTCTCGACAATCTGACACAATTTAAGAAAATAATACCTCTTAATATACAGTCGATAGGGTAGTTAGTTGTGCTTATCATGTAGTACATCGAGAGAATGAAAATGAAAAGAAGTCATAAGAGCTATCCTAACTCCTGCTCAATCCACAGAGATGTCCTGAGGGTTAGATGATTTTCCCTATGTAGTTATACCGATAAACTCAACAGTAGTCATCTCTATAATCCTCCAGCCAGCCAAAGTTAACCCATTATCTGAGCCTGAAATCTGAAAGTTGGTTTTCCAAGAGACCAGAAGTGAGCTATTATCTAAACTGAATTACTGATAAACATTGCTGGCCATCAAAGCTTCATCGTAGTCTTTGCCAATCAATATAATACCAGCATAAGAAAGCTATAGACTATAGTGTGATTAAGTAGCAGGACCTGCTCTTATCTAAATCGCAACCAGAAACTCTGGATAATTAGAATATGAATAACGGCCAGCTTATGGACAACTATTATGACAATAGTTACTGTAGGTAGGTATGATTCAGAATCGCAGCTGCTTCATTATCAAAGTGCCGTTAGTATATAACCCTTCTCACACCTCTTCTGAAACTTAGGACCATCAATCCATCATCATAAGTACTTAAGTATATGGCTTCTACTACTCTTGTCTATTGATGATATATATACGCAACCGAACAGATTAAACTCTAAAATGTAAAATACATGAAAAAAAAAAAAATATTTAACAAGTCAGGTTCTGTTATTGCTATCTGTTACCATCTCAGTCAGAGGTAATAGAATAAGAAAAGTGTAGTAAACAACGAGTCACAAACATACTAGGATCACTTTTATGCCACACTTATCAATAGCTAAATAGATGTGTGTTATAACCTTCAAATTTCTTTGTATGTTATCATTTCGAGCAACTATGTCGAAATGATTTAAAAATGTCAACAACTCACAAACTCTTATTAGGGTTACCCTTTTGTGACACAAGGGCACAACTTAGTCGTATAAAGGATTTTTAGCGCACCATGTCCTTGTAGCAGGGAATGCAGAAAAAGGCATTAGTTGGTACACCAATAACACTACTTAAACGTTAAAATTTGGCTATCCAATGCCATCTTATGCACCTATTTTAGAACATGTAGCTGTTGGCAACAACTTGGTGGCGTCAAAAGACTAATTTTGTGATACATGGATATCTCTTTTGACCCTCAAGTAAGTTTTCAATCAGTCATGTCCTTAACAAGAAAGATGCCACAAATGACATGGGATAGCTCTTTACTGTCCAGCATGGGATTAATTGCTAACACTATAGCAATGTATACACCAAGTATGGTTTCCCACAAGTCCACAATTGTCAATCATTCTAAACACCGTAAGCTGATTGAGAATTATAACAATCTTTACTTCTGACAGTTTGTTACCATCTTAGGGAGAGTGTGTCGTAATTATTTGATAGTCACCCATCGTAAACCCGCCCATGACAAAAGATAACAGAGAAGGTGTGGTACACAAATATATTTTTCAACCACTCACCAGTGTGCACCCTTGGCATGATTCTCAACATTCTTTAGGTAAATAATAGCATTGTACCGCGGGAAGTCATACAGAGTGTAACCTTCAGATTTGGCTCTCAGTTACCATTACAGGCGCCCTTGACCCCATAGACTATATTTTTCGGCATGAGTATCTTGTTTGGTCACCAAATCCCATGCCCCTACCCCGGGGGATGCCATATAGACATGTTCCGCAACTTTACCAATCAAAATGGGATTAATCTCTAACCCAAGAGCCAATTTCACATCCCTTGTATGATTCCATATTCAGTAATATTTGTCATTTTGACAGCAAGTAAGGATAGCCGTGTAGACTCTAGAGTGTGTATATCAACCAATCCGCATCACACATCAATTCAACTCCGAGTTTTGAACCTTGCAAGATGACGTCCAATTACTCTAATCTCCACAAATTTAACTTTCACATCCATATCTTTCGCTATATCAACTATGAAATCTAATTACAAAACTTCTCAATCACACTACATCGAAAACGCTATCATAAGTTACAGGTCTTACAGCGAAACATGGGCATGAATTAAACACCACATAGCACAACTACAAGTTTGAAATCCATACTAGGGCGAGTACCTCATATTAGGCGTTACAATTGCAAATCATCATCATAACCTAACCTAACCTAAATTGTTCCAAATCACAAGGTCTAATTGCTCATGAGAAAATTTTAATCAATCCATAACAAGAAAACACTGATGATATAATCAGTAACAATATGCCGGCATTCATAAACACATAATTAACATAAATAACTTGAGAATTAGCAAATAATCATACATAGAGCGAATCAAATTGTACCTCTGAAAACCGCGCTGATATTTCATCGTACATGGCGACTTCTCCCCCGCACAATCATCGTAATTACTTAGCACACATCATCGGAAAGCAAATTGTACCTTGCAAACCCCTAAAACTGCTCCTAAATCAATCAAACAATCAATCAATAACGAGGAGACAATAATGTCATCAACAACACCGGAAACACGTAATTAACATAATTAACTTGAAAAATAGCAACTAATCATACATAAAACAAATCAAACTGTACCTCTCAAACCCTAAAATCACTCCTAAATCAATCGATCAAACAATCACTAACAAGGACACGATAATGTCATCAACAACAATACTAGTATCCATAAACACGTAATTAACATAAATAACTTAAGAATTGGCAACTAATCATACATAAAACAAATCAATCTGTACCTCTCAAACCCTAAAATCACTCCTAAATCAATCGATCAAACAATCAATAACAACGAGGCAATAATGCCATCAACGACAACACAGACGTTCATAAACACGTAATTAACACAACTAACTTGCTAATTTAGCAACTAATCATACATAAACCAAATCAAACTGTACCTCTCAAACCCTAAAATCACTCCTAAATCAATCGATCAAACAATCACTATCAAGAAGACGATAATGTCATTAACAACAACACCGGCGTTCATAAACACATAATTAACATAATTAACTTGCTAATTAGCAACTAATCAAACTGTACCTCTCAAACCCTAAAATCACTCCTAAATCAATCGATTAATCAATCAATAACAATAAAACACTAATGTCATCAATAACAATACCGGAATTCACATTCACGTAATTATCATCAATAACTTAAGAATTAACAGCTAAATTATACATAAATAAAATAAAATTGTACCTCTCGAAACCTCGTCGCTGTATAATCGCACACGATGAATTATCTGTCGCACAATTATCGTAAATCATCGACGGTTTCAATCAAAAAAGAGGGAATTCTAGGATGAATTCTGGAATTCTGCAGTGAGTAATGCCGTTTTATTTTTCGTTGGGCGCGAAATGAAGAAGAGAGTTACAACTTCCAACTTTGAGAAATTCAAGTGATCAATTGTGCGTTATTTGAGTGTTGGACATTGGACTTTACATGAAACTTGATTGAGTTGGGCTTGGGTCGGTGTGATGATAGGAGGTGTGTAATTGGACTTAAGTTTGTTTTAGGGGTCTTGGGCTTGACATGTTTTCTTGGTTAACACGGTTTTATAACGTGTGATCTGATTAATGTCTTTTTTTAAGGGGGAAGTAGTAAATTGTTCCCAAACGTTTTGGACTATGTAAAACTGGCCATCAAAGGTTCTCAAATATGCAAATTGCCCCCAAATATTTGAGACTATATACACATCAATCCTAAAGTAGAATTCCGGCAATCCATATTATTATTGTGTGGGCAGAGTTTGATGTAGAAGAGGAGTCATAACTTCATTTTTCTTGTGCTTGTTGATGACTCATATTCTCAAATTCACATCATTGTTGATGAATCTCATGTTGGATAGCCACTGTTAGTTGAGGATTATGCTTGGATTGCTAAAAGGTAGGCTAATTCTAATCGATTTATGTGTATGTGATCGATTTATGTGTATTGTGGTATGATTATGACATGTTGATTGAAGTTGGGTGTGTTGATTGTGATTGTGATATATTGATGCTTAAAGGTGGTTTATATATGGACCAGTTGAGGGAAATTGGCTCCATAGACTCTATAGGTCGATCCTCATGGTTCCCGCCGTGGAGGAGATATAGTGCACGTGGTTATGACCTGGATATGGGGGTGACCTGCTGCAGTAGAGCTCATTGTATCTACGACGACCCTTGACACGGCGGTGTGCTAGTTTATGGCACGGCGGTTGGTGGCTCGGTATGCTACATGCAGCAGGAGCTCACCCAAGGGGCCTTGATGATCAAGCCACAAACAAGGCAAACCTGACCCCAAGGACCCCTCAGATGGAAGCTCGAGTTACAAGGTCCAAACAACAAGCTATGACAAGCCAATATCAATCCAGGACAAGCCACACCAATGAGGAAGACAGTCCAGGGCTCATTAACCCATGCCAAGCCCCAACACAACCCACATTACCCACACAAGACAGAAACAAAGCCATTCAGGCCCAGGCAGACCAATCAACAAACCCTGCAGCTAGAAGGTACACCAGGGCATCCCAACCACCCCCACCATGGCCAACCATCAAGTCAAACCTCTAAGCTACAAGTTTGCCCAGGACAAACCCTTTTGAAGTCTAGCAAAAACTCATGAAACAGACACCCCAAGCTAGAGTCCAGTAAGCAGCATAGCAGAGGCAGTACATGTTCAGATGATGTTTCCTTTTGCCTAAGTCAACTTGTCTTCATCCAAGGCAGGTTTATCTAAGTTCTAATAAGAGTAGAGGGTCCCAAGAAGGAGCAAAACACCCAGGCAAAGCAACAAGACAACAAGAACAACAGATTTCCATTTCAGGAAAAACTCCAAAACTGCTTTATTTGCTTTTTGATTCAGTCTGTTTTTGTGTTTTGTGTCTGAACTTTATAGTTGTTGAGCTCGTCCTATTGTGAGGCTCTTAATTAGTGTCAGTAGTAGTAGTTTGAACCCTAAGTTGACCCTTGGATGATCTGTACATCCAATGGCTCACAAGATATCAACCTCTCTATATAAGGAGGTCTTGTATGTTTGTTTCAGTAGAATTTATGAATGAATTAAACTTTGAGAAATCCCTCAAATCTTTCAAACTTGTGCTAAGAGCTGTAGTTTGAGTCAAGCCTGATACATCTGCAAGGTGTTTGATCAGTGTCTTGCTTTGTGAGTCAAGTTATATCTGTGCCTTGATGTGGTTAACTTGCTTGCTGTTTGAGTCTAGTCTAGGGTGTTTGTGCTTTGTTGTAACACTTGAAAACTGTCTCTAACACCAGTCTTTGAGTCCTTCTCTTGTGCCTTGCTGTAGAGGAGTGTCTCTAAGTCATATCCCTTGAGTTTTCAGCTAAACAACTCACCCTCTCTAAAACAACATCCATTTGTTACTTGACATTGTTCTCAGTTTGAGTCAATCTAATCAAGCTTCCTTAAAACTTGTAAACCTTAGTAGTTTACACTCCACTACTTGATGGCATCGGGGTGCGTTACGATCGATGGCATGTGTGATGAAGATATTAGGATTGCATATGATATGATGTTGATGGTGTACATGTGAACTAACCTTTGTATGTTGAGTCATTAGACTTTTGTTGAGTATTATTGTCGATTTACATTTAGTTTGAGTATTGTATGTTTTGTCATTTCACTTAATAGAAAAACTTATTTGTTATGGGTTTGGCAACGTGATATGTATTAACTCGGGGTGTCGAATTGGTAACATCCCCGTTTACGTTGGCCAGGTAGGTGGGGGTGTTAAAAAACAAATAACACAAATTAAAACACGACTTTAGACATTTAAATGTGCAAAACGTGATAGTAATTCCCCCAAATTGTGGTCAACAAGAAGTTCGAAGCCCAACCATGGTACGAAGATGAATTTCAAAGTCCAACCGTAGTTTGGACGTTGAAATTCATTATCCTACTATGTATGGACAACGAAATTCAAAGTCCAACCGTATGTTGGACAATGAACTTCAACGTCGACAATGAATTTCAAAGTCCATCCATGGTGGGATGGTTAAGTTTTCCAGCCTATGGTTAGACTTTGAACTTTAGTGTCCCTCACTATGGAGGATCATAAATTTCAATGACCCCTTTTTAGCTGAAAAATTGAAATCAATAACTAGATATCCAATTTCATCAACAACTATGCTTATATTTTTATATCTCCAAATTTATATGTGTGGGGAGTTGACGCGGGGTTAGTCGCTCTCCCCCGGTTCAAACAAATACTTGTAATTCTCAATACCAAACTAATTAATGTAGTAGGGTAAGGAGGTCGATCCCAAGAGACGGTGATTATGGTTCTAAGGCGGTTTAATTGAGTTCTAGTTTAGTTCTAGCAAATAGCAAGTTGTAGCAAGTTGGAGAGGATTAACGATAATCTAGACTAACAAGAAGGCAAGGATGCGATATAAGACAATAACTAAAAGGAACTAGGGTGGATGGGTTCATTAATGCAAGCATGGGTCAATTATGGTGGGGGGTTAGGACTAGTCTAAAGATAGTCTAAACATGTCTCCACCTCTCGGTGTAAGACGGATTAAAGGGCAAGCCTCCAACTCTCGATGCGAGACGAGCCCTAGCCTAAGGTTCAATTGGGTTCTCGCCCTAACCTCCCCCTAAACATCCAACACACACACAACAACAATACAAGCCTAAGCTCTCGCTCAAACTAGCAATAAAACATGAGAAAGACTCAAATTACTCATTCAAGCATTTCAACAAACACCTTGTGTGCACAAAACAAGTAGACTACCAAAAGACTTAATCTTTATGCCCAATTACCATAATCAACCCATAAACTCACATTAAATCCCCCATCTTACCCCAGTCTAACACTACTCACTCATACTAGTGAAGGAAAGCATTAAAGATGGATACTTTGATATGAGACAAGCAAGGGAAGACATATCATATTCAACATGAAAACTAAGTAAATAAATAATAACAAGTAATTAGAAGACAATTAATGAAATAAAGATGAGAAATTGTACCAAACTTGTAATAAAGGATGAAACTTGGATTAGTAATCATATAAGAGTCTCCTCTTGTCTTCAAATTACAACCCAAATCTTCACTAGTAACTAGGAGAAAGACTAAATCTAACAATAACTAACTAGGAAATTGAGTAATTATCACTAATTAAGAGAGATTAGAGTACTAATTAGAGAGGTATTTCTATTTAATTACTAGGGTTCTTGTGTCTAGGGTTGTGTGTATAGGTTGAATTAGGAAGGGGGTATTTATAGGTTGGTAAGATTAAGGGTTAAAAAGAAGAAAAGAAAGACGAAAATCCAATTTGCGGGTGAAGGGGGCCCAGCCGGCCAGACCGACTGCCGGTGGCTTGGACCGGCTAACCACCACTGCTCTTCCTCCGCTTTCGCTGCTCTTCCCTTCTTCCAATGACGCCCCAGCCGGTCGGACCGGCTGCCGGTGGCCCTGACCGGCTGGAGGCCACTGCCTTTTTCCTCTTTTCTCGTTGTTGGTGCATTGGGGTTGGTGGCCAAGCCGGTGGGCCGGCTGCCGGTTGGCACCACCGGTTGGCACCTCCTCTTCCTTCCTTTTACTTCTTTTCTTCTTTTCTTCTTTGTGTCTAGTTATTGTGACGGTTTTTTCGGTTCTCATCCCGTCTCGTCTTTGTCTCGGCATATTCCTTATAAATTGAGACGGAATTAAATAGTATGTGAGTACACGGGATAAGAGTCAAAACACGATAAAACCGACGCTAAACTAAGCTAATTACGCTAAAACATAAGAGAATAAAAAGGGGAAACGATCTAAAATAATCGTATATCAGGAGTTTAATTCAATTCTCATATTTTTAGTAGATGTTGACGGTGGTGGAGGGCGGCTGGCGGTAACAGTGGTGGTGCGGTGATGAGGATGGGCATGGTGGTGGTGGTGACGGTCGTGGCAGTGGGGCGGGGGTGAGATGGGTGGTTGTAGTGTAACAAGGAAATAGAGATTAAGAGGGAGAGAGAAAGAGAATGCAAGGGTATGTACCATTCTTTTATGATAAACGTCGACGATTTATTATAAAACGTCCACGATATTTCGTACAGTGTTTTCCTTTAAACATTACCCCCAGTAATATTTCCTTTAAACATTACCCCCAGTAATATTTTCCTGGACTCCAAGTGCGCCCGACGCCCGTAGTCATGCAAATTACAATCAATACACGATGTCGTAAAATAAACACATATACAATGATACAACATAGAATTGACATACACAAAGAACACGAAAATGAGACGGCGAATCTAAAACCGTCCCTAAAAAAAATACTAAAATAAGTCCTTGTACGGTTATACAAAATAAAAACAGCGGGTATTTGAAGCATTCAATGTGCTCCATTTACACCCTCTATAAATTGGTTTGATCACAAACAATCTCTTCAATTCTTTTCTCTTCTCTATTTTGTCAACTTTAATTCCTTCAAATTCACCACATCATTTGCCGACACTTCCATTTCCTTCGCCGGTAATCTATCCCGCCATTTTCTCTCTCCTTTCCCAATTAAAAAAAAAATCTCTCTTTTTTGTATTTACATATTTTATGTAACTGTTTGAATAAGTACATGATCTTTGTTCAAAGATTTGTAATTGAATTTCTGTTGATCACATGTTAGATCTGTTTATTGTGAGCTTAATTATCCATAATTTCTTTTAGATCTGATTAAATTTCACTGTTTGTATAATGTGAAATCAAAGAGATGATTTTTTTTTTTTTTTTTTTTTTTTTTTGTAATTTGCATGGAAAATTATTTGGATGAGCTATATATATTGTTCGTGACACAATTTGCTGGTTGTAATAGATTTTAGTTAATATTTCGTCTGTTTCATTTGATTGTATACGTTTTTCAAAAACCGGTCACGTTTTTTGGTAGCGTTATACAATTAAATGGAACGTAGGAAGTAATGTCTTATAATGTGGTATATACCAAAACACAAATTCTCATTTAAGACGGATTATATTAATGAAATGATTGTAATTTTGTAACTAAATTTTGTGCATTTGGATCTCCCTAGAAGCCCACATTGGCCTAATTTAGTTGTAAATTTAATGTTATAGTGTGACATTTTAGTAATATATGATCACATTGTGCAAAACCATTGAAGATCTGCTTGTTAATGTTGCGTTTTTCGTATTGTATAAGGAATATGATCACATAATACAAAGTCATTGAAGATCTGTTTGTTAATGTTGCGTTTTTTTTGCTTTGTATAAGGGACTATGATCACATTATGCTTACTCGTAGCCATTGAAGATCTGTTTGTTAATGTTGCGTTTTTCTTACTTTGTATAAGGGACTATGATCACATTATAAAACGGCATGGAAGATCTGCTTGTTAATGTTGCGTTTTTCTTGCTTTGTATAAGAGACTATGATCACATTATAAAAAGGCATTGAAGATCTGCTTGTTAATGTTGCGTTTTTCGTTTTGTATGAGGGGCTGACATTAGATCTGATGTTCTTTTTCATTGATACAGTAAAACTTGAACATGGGATCTGTTACTGAAACCCCAAACACAGTGAGTTTTTTCTTCTCTCCTATGATTAAGTTAAATTTAGACTTTGTTAATCGGAATGATGTTTCATTGTTATGTTTCTGCTGTGTATTTCTTTCGTAACAAGCGTCTTTGTGTAGCAGGAATCCGGAAAGAAGGTCACAGTCATTTTTGTTTTGGGTGAGTTTCCTACATTCATGTCGAAACAGTTTTTGATGAAAAAAATCTACTGCAATTCCATTACAGAGATTAAATTTAAAAATTTTTGTTGCAAGATGCATGTTTTGAGGGTGAAAAGGACTAGTTAGAATACACAGGTAGTTGTCTAGGAATGAATTGTATTGTCCGTTTTGAAAATGAGAAGCTGAATTTGGATTGAGATTTGGTGGTTGAATTTCCTTTAAATAGAGAACTTCTAGAGTATTTTAATCATGCCCACCTCTTCGAATTACAAAGAAGTCGATAATTGAATATAAGGGATATTAGGTAGTCATAGTCAATTTTGACAAGAATCTCTGATGCAACATTTCAACAGTTTAGCTGGCTAATTATGTTTACTATAATATTCCAGCCCCACTGTTTGTTTCGATTCTCATTCTTTAGCTGTTTACTTTCCATACCTTATTTTTGGGAGCTAATTTGCTCTAGTAATTCTATAGTCCCTGGTTCCTGATTCCAAATAACAAGCATAAGCTGAGCACTAAATTGAATTATTCTCTGATCAGGTGGCCCTGGCAGTGGAAAAGGCACTCAGTGTGCCAATATTGTCAAAAATTTTGGATACACACATCTCAGTGCTGGTGATCTTTTACGAGCAGAGATTAAATCTGGATCTGAGAATGGGTAAGCTCTAACAAAATTTGCACATTGCTCTTTTCATGAAATGTTAATATGGAGTATTAAATTTCTGTACTAGTCGGAGTTGAGGCTAAAAGATAGGAAGATTGGCATACTTGATAGACCACAGTAGTGCTCAAGTTTGCTTTCGTTTGTGGAGGATTTATTTTTCCAAGCGTGATTGTTTATATTTGCATGTTTAATGGTTGCTTTTGCGAAGACTGTCTTTATTTTGGTTAGTTTGAAGATCTTCGGCTTCTCATTTTAGACACATTCGGTTCAACTTGCTGATTGCACCGTTTTGTTTCCAGAAATATGATTCAGGACATGATCAAGGAGGGGAAAATTGTTCCAGCCGAGGTGACTATTAAGCTTCTCCAGAAAGCTATTCAGCAAAGTGACAACGAGAAGTTTCTGATTGATGGTTTTCCTCGTAACGAGGAGAACCGTGCAGCATTCGAATCAATTGTAAGCCTTCTAGATAAACCCTAGTGTGCTGTCTTCTTGACCCATTCATTGGTAATTGACATTTATAATTGTCTAGTTCATCCTGGTTTGGTATTTTTACAGACGGGCATATATCCGGAGATTGTTCTCTTTTTCGACTGTTCTGAGGAAGAAATGGAGAAGCGCCTGCTGGGTAGAAACCAAGTAAGACTTGCATTATATCATAAATTCTCAAACGAAACAATCTCATGCAGTAATTTTTGTAAGACTTGCATTAATACACGACCCGTATTGATCAATATGATCATATGTCTCACAATTTTGCATGTGAAACAACCTCAAAAAAAGACTAGCTGATTTAAACTTCTCCTCGGCTCCTACCGTATCTAGTATTTCCCTCTAATTTCTAATTACATTTATGGCAATGAAGGGACGGGAAGATGACAACATTGAAACCATAAGAAAGCGTTTCAAAGTGTACCTTGAATCTAGTCTCCCAGTTATTGAGCACTATAACAGTCTAGGAAAAGTGCGCAAGGTAACTTTTCATTGATACCTCCTTTTACTTTTGTTTCTCCTATCTCACACGGACTTTTTTTATAATAACTTGAAGCATATATCTTAATCTTGACTTTCCTATCTATTCTTAGATTGATGCTACAAAGCCTGTTGATGCTGTGTTTGAGGATGTGAAAGCCGTGTTTGAGAAGGTACGTGATTTCTTCTACTTCGAATACAAAAAGGCAGTTTTTGGTCGCAAACTGAAATCACTGTTATGGATGTCACTTGACATTTTACAGCTTTCTGATAACTGTTTTGTTTATCTAAATGTGGCCTTCTAGCTCTCACGATTTTTTCAGGTTGTTGCCTAGACGTCCGCAAGTTTCAAAAGTCAGATATGTCATAGTTTGAGGTAATGTTATTGATCTTTGCGTCTTTGAGCTTTTTTGCTTGCGTCCCCCCCCCCCCCCCATTTTCATGTTCATTTTCAGGGCAGGGAATCAAGTACTCCCCCCGTCCATGAAATTTACTTGGTTTTTTTTTCTGCACAAAAGTAACGAACATTGTAAGATATGGTTCAAAGTTGAATTGCTATTTGCTGAAAGATGTGGTGTCATATATTCACACATTGCCACAGATAATTTTATAAAAAGGGACAACCTCGAAATGGAAATCCTGAAAAGTGATTCACAGACAGAGAAACTAGTTTTTGTTTCTATTTTTTTTAGAGTTTGTTTAAACTGACGAACTATCACTTGTTTTCGTAACAGTCCACAATTTTATTGAGTAGAGATATATGTTATGAAGTAGAACTAATAGGCTGTTTCTTTGGCGGCAACTAGCCTCAAGGTGCGAATTTTAGTAACTTGTAAAATTTACTTGAATTCCATGTAAAATTCAAGCACCAAAGTTATAAAAATTCGAAATGAAAGGTTTTATCTAAGTGTTTGTTTGATTAGCTTTTATAGATTAATGATGTCGTTTGCTTATGGCAAATGCTGCTCGGTATCCCAATTCTCGGGTTGTGACATGTGACCCATCCCTTTGTCATAGAACTTGTTAATAATTAAATTCTGTTCTGATGCAGGAGTGTGTGCATTTACAAGGAAGCGATTGTTGTATCATACTACTATTATTTGTGGAATTTCATACTCTTATCAATACTGATTAAATACCCATTTCAGATTACAAGATGCTTCACTACCGCCAGCATCGATTAGTTTAGGTGAATTTTGGTACCATTATTAGTATTTGGTTTAAAGGAGGCTTTGCTCCTCTTTTGTATTGTTGTTATTCAAACATACTCGGTATACTTATTTTTTTGACGAACCGTGGTTTAGAATAAAACAAGGTTTTAGTTCTCCATGAAATCTGACAAGAATGCTCTGACTCTTTTCTTTGTTAGTTTCATTTCATAGTAAGCTACGTTGGGCTAACAACATAAAAAGGTTACTGCACATCAGTGCATATATGGAGTATATATATATGAAGTATAAAATAAGGGTAAGCATGAATGCATGATGCCACGAGAACAATTTATAATGCCACGAAACATGAATAGTACCACTTTTTGCCATTCCTTTGTATATGTTGTGGCATTAGTCAAAAGACTAGTGGAAATATCATTGTCCTAAATTTTTGATGCTGTCGTGTTTCTTTTAAGATGAGGTTTTTAGACCATTTTACAGCCAAATGCGACCACTCTTGACAAAAAACCTATTATAAGCTGTAAAACTACATGGACCATTGTGGTCACATTTAAGTATTTAACCATAAACTCGTCACAAAACCCCATTTTATTGTTTCAGACGGAATTGTAACAAAATTTGCATAAGTGATTGGTTTTCGTGAACGACATCTTACTAAATAGTTCCAAAGGAAAAGCAAGGCCATACAATGTTGGAGGGACCTAATGACAAACGTATGTACACAACTTGTAAGATATAAGTCCCAAGAACAATGTGGATATACTTTAAGATATCATCCACTTGTTTTAACATTGTGTAAGCAAGTGACTTAAAGACATGGGAACAATTAACCATGAAGAACACATTAATGGCATACTCACAAATTATGACAGACAAAAGGAACTCAAGGCCTTCGAAGAAACAAAATTGGGTGTTAAAGGAGTCGCCGACTTGGGTTCGAAAACCCTTCCAAAGATGTTCATTAGACCACAAGATGAGCTCTCTCAAGAGCATGAAACTCCTTGTGTTAATCGTGAAGTTCCGGTAATAAGTTTACAAGGTATCGAGAGTAAAGATGTTCGAGACGAGATTGTTAAACAAGTGTTGAATGCATCGGGGAAATGGGGATTTTTTCAAGTAGTTGATCATGGAATTCCACTTGAAGTGCTTGAAAAAATGTTGCATGGGATTAGAGTGTTTCATGAGCAAGATAATGAGGTTAAGAAAGTGTTGTATGCTCGTGATATGATGAAACCAATTGTTTATGGGAGTAACTATGATCTTTATGTTTCGAGGGCTGCGAATTGGAGGGATAGTTTGGCGATTATTAATCCTTATCCTGGGTTTCTCGACACTAATGAAATACCCGAAATTTGCAGGTATTTATGTAGTTCTCGACACAATTTTGATTAAACATTTATGAGGAGGTAATATTATATGGATTGATCATGTTAATTAAATATGATCGACAAAATTTTTCATTATGCTTTTATGAGAAGGCCTCGTAGTGCACTTCTTTACGGCTTTACCAGGTAAATTAGTTAACATTTTGGATTGTTAGTTAAATATTAATTTGTTGTGAAGATTATCACAATCAAAATCTTAAGGAGTGAGGCTCAATCAATGATTCTTATCTTGGATTTCTCGACATTAATGAAATACCGGAAATTTGCAGGTATTTATGCACTTTTCGACACGATTTTCATCTTGCATATCTAAGAAGGCCTCGTGTTACACCTTTAACCAACAAATAAACTAGCTAATATTTTGAATTGATCATGTTAGTTAAATACTATGATAAGAAAACCATCATAATCAAAATTTTAAGGTACTGATCGAGGCCAATCAGTTATTCTCATACCTTAACATTTGTGTTGCAGGGATGTGATGATAGACTACATAAACCAAGTAATAAAACTAAGTGACACTTTACTAGAGTTACTATCTATGGGACTTGGACTCGAACCAAGTTATCTAAAAGAAGAAATGGAATGTAGTAGAGGATGGTCTATGTTGAGCCATTACTACCCTCCTTGCCCTGTTCCAGAACTAACACTGGGAGCAAGTAAACATTCTGACCCTTCATTTCTCACCATTCTTCTGCAAGACCACATTGGTGGTCTGGAGGTTTTGTATGAGAATCAATGGGTTAGTGTTGAGCCGATTCATGGCGCCTTTGTTGTCAATATTGGAGACCTTCTACAGGTTTCTTCTGTTATATAAAATTAATCTTCATTTCTTAAATTTATACCCCGTATGAGACCATTTTACATGTAGTGGTGGAGTCAATATTTTCAGCTTGGGGGAAGGGGGGCTATATGAGACTGTCTTATACAAGACTCGCTAATACTTTATACTTACGATTGTAAATTTTGATCCAGATAATATCCAATGATAAACTCAAGAGTGTTTTCCATAAAGTGATCGCAAATGTTGTTGGACCAAGGATTTCATCAGCAATGTTCATCAAAGGCTCTAGTTCATCTACAAAGTCATATGGGCCCATTAAAGAGTTACTCTCTCAAGATCAACCACCTATTTATAAAGAGTTCACTCTTCGCGACTTTCACACCCACTTCTTCAACCGTCCTCTCGGTGCGCCTAGGTTCGAGCACGTTAAGTCAGACAGTCATTCAATTGTAAACTAGCTGGTTAGTTGGTGCTCATGGGTTCAAACTTGTCGATATTTGTATGATAGACAATCGAAGAGTTGGGAAATATAAACATGTACTCCGTATGTACAATCTCTCTATATTTGTTTTTGTCTCTAAGATTATCATGATTTTCTTCGCATGAATGCACCTTTCAAAATTATGACTTTAAAATCTATATGAAATATTGATAAGGTTATTCAATTCCAAGATCGAAAGAGCATAAATGATTATAAAGTGTTTATGAGGAAGAACACTATGTTTACACAAATCTATTTCAATTTGCCTATGTGGGAATTGGTGTTCTTTCTACACACCATCCATAATAATCCAATTTATTTATTTGTACGTTAATTTTGCGATCCTGGCATGCTCGATTATACAAGTTGTATCATGAGTCAAGACCACCATTATATTAGAAAGACTAGTACTTTTTTCACAAAAGAACCACCTACAAATCTTTGATCGCGAGGTCATACTAGACTAAGCATTTCACACATGTTGATTGATGGCATGGTCCTCCCCCAAACCAATCACACTACGACTGGTCAACAATACGGGCCAACCCGACCCAACCCGCCCTCCGAGCCCCCTCATCCCTGTCCCTGCCCTGCCCCTCCCTAAGGCCGCTTATGATCCCCCATAACCTAGCCCGCCCTGCCTAAAGCCCGACCCGCACTTCAGACACCCCTTTTCTGGCCCGACCCCCCACCACCTAGGGCTGGTTTTGAGCCGCCCTGCCATGCCCGTATTGTTGACCAGCCCTAAATCACACCATATGTTACGACTTACGAGTGCCACCATTGTAATTCCTACAATAATTCACTATTTTTTTTTTCACTCCTCCAAAAGGACTTATACTAATATACGAGTTGTCACCCAACTTATAACCCAATGGGTGCGTGTTTACACGACTAACAATTCCATCTGAGGAAACAATTAAACACACAACTACCACTTCCACTAAACACCCACGTGTCAAAATATTATTGGTCTACTACCCTCCAGCTAGGACAACACTAACGTGTCTTAAAAAAACACCATCACCAACCCCACGCGCATAAACCACACTCTCCCAAATCTTACTCGAATAAAACTCCCTTAAAATCAGAAATAAAATATAAAAAATCAGTCAAAAAATCAAAATTCAGAGAAAATCTAGGAAAAAACCCAACAAAAAATGGCGGAAAATAAAATATGGGTATGGTGTATATTTGTAATAATTAGTATTAGTTGTAGATTACTTGTAACAGAAGCAATATGGATAAATCTACCAAGTGATGGAACAACAAAATGTGTATCTGAAGATATCCAAAATAATGTTGTTGTTCTTGGTGATTATGTTGTTATTGATGAACAGGGTCATGCTGTTCCTTCTGTTTCTGCTAAGGTTTGTTTCTAATTTTTCAGTTTTTATTATTTTGGATTTTTTTGGATTGTTTGATTGATTTGTGATTTGGGGTTTTTGTGCTTGTTAGAATTTTGATGTTTTTGCATTAAATTATGTAAATGTGTTGTTAACTTGATTTTTTAAGAATTTTTTGGATTGATTTGTTTCAAAGTTGTGATCTTTAGGCTTGTTTGATTGAATTGTGATTTGGGGTTTTTGTGTTTGATGGAAATTTGAGGGTTTTGCATTAATTTATGTAATTGTGTTAACTTGAAGTTATGTAAACTTGTAAAGTTCTGATTTTTTTGGGTTTTTTTGATTGATTTATGGCTTTGTTTGTTATTACAAAGTTTTGATTTTTGGGTTGTTTGATTGGGGTTTTGGGTTTGTTTGTTTGAATTGTGATTTGAGGTTTTTGGGTTTGATTGGAAAAGTTGATGTTTTTGCATGAAATTATGTAATGCAGTTAACTTGATGCTGTAGCTGGAGTAGGTGTATACATACAGTATAATATTAAATCTTAGTTTCGATTGTGGTGTCGTGGTAACCTCCAAAACCTCTATATCGGGTTCGTGTATCAGTGATTCAGTGCTGCAGCCCATATTTAAAACTATGGTATGGAGTGTTGTAGATTGTGGGTCAAATAGAGTTAGATTGAGCTCGTAGAATTGTGTGCAGAAATCCTGGTTTATTCGTGCAGCTAGTCTTACTTAAGACGAAGGTATCCATCTTAAGTTTAAGACGGGTCAAATATACCATGTGAGATGAATAAGACAAAAGCAGAATACATGGGTTAAATATCCGTCTTAAATGAGATTTTGCCTTATTAGTGTGAGGTTTAGGTGGTCGATATTGATTAATCAACAAGTTTATATAGGTTTAATTGATTTAATTTTGGGTATTAGCTTAAAACTATGTAAAGTTAGAGTGGAGGCTGTGGGTCAAAAGGAGTTAGATTGAGCTTGTAGAACTGTGCAGAAATCCGGGTTATTTGTGTGAATTTCAGCTGGTTGTTATGAGTGATCACTGATCAATATATCAATTGTGTTTTCGGGGGTTTGGTTATAATTGATTAGCATAGTGAATGTAGTTGAATGTGCCGGTGAATTAGGAGTTTAGGACGCAGGGCTGTAATTGATGAGTTATAATTAACAACAAAGGCGGATGACGCCATGAATGCATGCATATATTTGCTGAAAATTTCGATTGTTCGAAGGTAAATGTATATATTAAGTGAAAAATAAAGTCTTGTGGCTTTTAGCTATCCTTGTAGACGACGCCATTGCCTTTATATTAACAGGATCCTCACAGCTTAGGACTATGGTTAATAGTAATACAAAGTTCTCGTTTTCATTAAAACCCGACTGAGTGTTTTTAAATCGTTTTTGTGTTAGATTCATAGTGTGCTCAAAACTTACAAAGATTTACTGCGCATGTGTGATAATTGAAAGCTGTATCAAAATATATCACTCGATGAAATTTTAACAAATATACAAAAATATATGTTTCCCTAATTTGATTAAATTCACAAAAAAAAATGATTAATTAGGTTGACCATGTTTTGAATCATAGTTTACAAAAAGTTGAGTCTTGCATCGAATGTAAGAAAGGATTCTCTCCGGTTTAGTAACTGTACCATCCAGTACAATCCAAGGCAAAAAATGCATCTCACACTATTGCTTTGACTTAGTAAATAAATAATCTCAATATAATACTATGGGTCTACCCGGACCCTCTGGTGACCGGAGAGGATCCTCTTGCATCGAATGCTATGTCGAAGATGCGTGCGAGTTAAGTAGTTAATGGATTTGTAATCGGTGAGTGGTAAGACGATCTAAGACTATTGGACTATCTCGTTATGTGAAATCTTGGATAGAGGAAGTAACTGTTTATTATGCGAGAAATCTCACAATCGGATTGAATCCGTCACATGTAATACTTTGTGTGATCTACATGACTCCATATTGTTCTTAAACCTATTTTTTCCCAATCAATTTCAACCTACTTTAAGTCACTTCTATAATTTTCATTTAGGTTAAAGTTGTTATAAATTTCATTTATCTACCTTGATGCGCCTCCGGACCCTCTCCGTTCAATCCTTCGCGAAGATCTACTGGGTATTTCGCTTCCTCGCTTTGTTAGTTAGTTTCGGGCTTAGCAATCATTTGTACCCAAAAAAAAAGTGTTGGTGACACAAACATGATAACTAATAGTCTTAAATTTCAACCATTTGTCCAAAGTTCAATTCTTGTTAAAGGCATTTTCTTTTAGACTTCTCCAATCCGTGTGAAATAAAGACGGGAGTTTTTGAATATTTTATGGTCAAATGTAACTATAATGATTCAGCTAATGTTACAACTTATGATACTTGTTTTACAAAAGTGGTCACATTTTACTGTAAAATAGCTCACTCCCAAGAAACACCTTACAAAATTGACCTGACTCGAATGACCCGGTGCGAGTGCGAGTGCGACTGAGGACCTAAATTTGACCTTATACCTAATTTGACCCGACCCTATTCACCCTGTTCCGATTGTTTAATCTACTCGAAAATGAATCAAAATTCAAAATAACCCGACTTGACCCGAATTCTCGAAAGCTGAAAAATCCGACTCGAATAGACCTAACTCGATTGACCCGTTTGCTAGATAGACCCCCCACTGCAGGCGACAAATAATGATACGACACGAAAACACGATACGAGCCCGACACAAAATTAACGGGTTTGGGTTGAGGTTTAATGACCCGTTTATGTAAGTGGGTCGACACGAACACGACATGAGATTTAATTGGGTTGTATACTACATTAACTCTAAAATTTATTGATCCTCCATCAAATAAATATATTAAAACTTTCCAAAATTGACATAACACGAAAACCCGGCACGAACCCGACACGAAATTAATGGGTTATGGTTGAGGCTTGATGACCCATTTATGTAAGTGAGTCAACACGAACACGACACAAAATTTAATTGGGTCGGGTTTGAGTTGAAGGTTCATGGCCCGTTTAACATATGACAGGAACACGAACCCGACACGACCCGATCTGTTTGCTAGGTCTACCCCCAACTCTCTAAGGGTCTTAGGTTCGGCAAGGTGATTGACCTCATATAATTGATTTGATAGCTATTTTTGGAAATTTACCTAATACACACCAAAGTGACCAAACTACTAAAGATAGTGGTTGCACGTAATATTAAAACGTGCAACGAGAGCGTGTATACACGACAAAAAAATCCAACATACAACCATCACTTCAACTTAAACTCCAACGTGTCAAAACCTCATTGGTCCATTACCCTCCAACTAGGACAACACTAACGTGTCCTAACTAAATACTACCACCAACCCCACGCGCATAAACCACACTCTCCCAAATCTTTTTCTCTCAAATACACTGATTATATAGTAATAAAACTCAAACTCCCTTAAAATCAGAAAGAAAAAATCAAAATTCATAGAAAATCTAGGAAAAACCCAAAAAAAAAAGAAAAAAAAAATGGGGATAGAAAAATTAAGAGTATGGTGTATATTTGTAATTATTAGTATTAGTTGTAGATTACTTGTAACAGAAGCAATATGGATGAATTTACCAAGTGATGGAACAACAAAGTGTGTATCAGAAGAGATCCAGAATAATGTTGTTGTTCTTGGTGATTATCTTGTTATTGATGAAAAGGGTAGTGATCTTCCTACTGTTTCTGCTAAGGTTTGTGTTAAAGTTATCATCTTTTTGAAGTTTTTGGATTGATTTGTTTCAAAGTTTTGATCTTTTGGGTTTTTTGATTGGTTTTTTTAGTTTGTTTGTTTGATTTGTGATTTGGGGTTTATGATTTTGTTGAAAGTTTGTTGTTTTTGCATGAAATTATGTAAAATTGTTAATTTGAAATTAGGTAAAATTTTGAAGTTTTGATTTTTTGATTTTATATTTGTTTGGTGCAAAGTTCTGATCTTTTGGGTTTGTTTATTGGTTTTTTTTAGGTTGTTTGTTTGATTTGTGATTTGGGGTTTTTCAATCATTGGAAGTTTGATGTTTTTGCATAAAATTATGTCAATTTGTTAACTTGAAATTATGTAAAAATTGTAAAGTTTTGATTTTGATTTATTTATTTATTAAAAGTTCTGATCTTTTGGGGTTGTTTGCTTGATTTGAGATTTGCGTTTGATTGGAAAACTGACGTTTTTGCTTGAAATTATGTAATGTTGTTAGCTTGATGTATTTGGAGTTGGAGTACAGTAGTAAATCTCGGTTTCGATAGTGGTATCGGCTATGGCGGCCTAATCTCGCCAAATAAACACAGTAAAATGTGGTCTCTAGTAAAGTCCAAAACCTTTATATTAGGTTGGTGTATCAGTATCCTAGCCGACTATGGTCGGGAGTGTTAAGTAGATTGTGGATGAAGGAATTAGATTGAGTTTATAGAACTGTGAGCAGAAATCCGGGTTTGTTTGTGTGAATTTCAGGTGGTTGATATTGAGTGATCTATATTTTTGCTTACGGTTAATAGAGTTGGTGTTTCAGGGGGTTTGTGAATTGTGGGTTCAGGTGAGTATTTAGTTAGGGTAGATTTGATTAGCATTGTGAATGTAGTCGAATTTGCCGGTGAATTAGGACGCAGGACTGTAACTGATGAGTTATTATACTTAAAATCAACAACAATGGCGGGTGACTCCATGAATGCAAATATATTTGCTGAAATTTTCGATTGTTTGAAGGCAAATGTATTAAGTGAATAACTGTGTCTTGTGGCTTTGTACCTATCCTTGTTGAAGGCTCCATTGCCTTCAGTAACAGGATCCTCACAGTTGACAATAATTGCTGCCACAAGCGTAAACTTATCCTCTTACTTTTGGGATGTTGTTATCTGATAAAAAAATACGTTGATGGTAATGATCGTCCATGCTCGTGAACTAAGAGTACGAATAAGTAATTAGGTGAAAAAAAGTTATGCTTGATATTGATGCTACTGTGAATGACTACTGAATGCATAGATCTAGTTTTGGAGTTACGATCCGAAGTTAGAGCCAAGATGGCCTGAAAACTTATACTCCATATTAATTTCTAGGAGGTGAATAGGAAATGCGATAGATAAATTTATTAAAATAAAAACAGAAAGTTTAACTATATACAGTATTTCGTATTTTTAACTTTACCGCCCGCCCACCCCTAGCTTTTTAGCTGCAAGATATTTGCGAATGTTCCGATTTTTGTAAGGTGGAGGCATATTAATATTTAAGTGAATAAGTGGGTCTTTTGGCTTTTCAGATGTCCCTATTGAAGTCTCCATTACCTTGCATTAATAGGATCCTCACAGTTGACACAAATTGTTTTCACAAGTCCAGATTTATTCTCGTCTTGTTGGGGTAAAGTTATTCTTGGAAAATATGTTGATGGTTACGGGAGTTCTGAAGAGTAATTAAGTAAAAATGTTATGTAGACCTTTGCGCTCCGTGTTTCAAAATGTCTTGAATGTGGACTATATTTTTAATATATGATTCAGATGAGTAACAGTGTCATATAGTTGAACTAAGTGGTGATTTTAGATCCACTGATGCATAGTTCATGGTTCGGTCGATGGATCCTCGAATCAATTGTCCTTACTGAAGCATATTTCGTTTAACTAGGTTGCCGACTTGCCGGTGTTCTTTATACTTTAATCTAGCTTTAACGCTCTGCAAATTGAATCAGTTGACGAACCAAATCAAATGCCGAAAACCATGCAACATCTGCTAGATATATGTTGATGCTACCTTAAGTTCGAGTTCTGATCCACTTGCTATAGATCCATACGCACCTTAGAATTGTCCTATGTCAATATGAGTCGTGGTGATATGGAAAAGAGTATCATTGTTAACTTGTTAAGTGATCTTGTAAGGTTTATCCCATTAATCAAACCATCACAGCACGTTCCTTCTATAAGGCTAGTCTTTTTTGACCGAGGAAAATAAGCTCCTGCTGTAATTTTTTTCATCATTGTAGGTGACGTCTCCATATGGAAACACACTCTACAACCAAGAAAACACAACTCACGGCCAATTTGCGTTTACGACGAATGAAATTGGTAGCTATGTGGCCTGCTTCTGGGTGGCTAATAATCATCAATCTGCAACACTCAATATTGACTGGAAAATTGGTATCGCTGCCAAGGACTGGGACTCGGTTGCGAAAAAAGAGAAAATTGAGGTAACTACCTGTTAATGGATGTTCTGGATATGCTGTTTCCTTTCTCACTGTTTGGTTAGAGCTTTATAGGTCACGATTAGACCTGGAATACTAGTCAACGGGTTCTGGTCGGGTCAGTCCGGGTTTGCAAAAAATTAGGTTAGGGGCCTGGTCGGACCATTTTGGGTTCGAGTCATTTTCAGGTCTACTATTATCAAGTTCTTTATGGATAATGGTTGGTTTGCAGCAATAAATATTCGGGTCGGGTCATATTGGTTATTAAGGCTGAGTCATTCGGCCCGGGTCACTTTTGCCATGCCTAGACTCATGATCTTCAATTCACTATTATTTGTTTGGGTGTTGTAGGGTGTTGAACTTGAGCTGAGAAAACTCGAAGGAGCAGTGGAATCTATTCACGAGAATTTACTTTATTTGAAGACCAGGTTAACGTCTTTCTCTCCTTTAGCCTCTAATGCAGTTTTACGCTCTATCTATTTTAGTTCTCGTCATTGAGTCACTTTCTTGCTGGTGGCAATTGCGAGTTACATTGGTGATGCTACTAAGTCTATTCGACGTAACATGGTGACTAATTAGAATGACACAAATGAATGGCCTCTGATCTGATTAAATAAATTACCATTAAGTTAAAGAAGAATACAACAATTGTTGGTTTATAATTATGATTGTGATAATTTCTTTTATAGAGTTAAATCACGAATTTTTATAATGTTTCTTAGCTCTCAAGGCTCAGCCAGTACAATCGTATATAGTAGTAAAGGCTAAAGCTTTTACGGAAAATGTTGCTGAACCATCGAGTGTTTTGAACAGGGAAGCGGAAATGAGGGAAGTGAGTGAAAAAACCAATTCTAGAGTTGCATGGTTTAGTATTTTCTCCATTGGGGTTGGTATCTCAAGTTCAATCTTCCAGTTATGGTATCTCAAGCGATATTTCCAGAAGAAGAAACTTATATAAGTCTCGTTGTTATCACTCTCAAGGAATGCCAACGGATCCAAAGAAGTTCGACAATCAGAAGAAGGGAAAGAGAGAGTCTGATTCATGTTGAATTGTCGATAGTTTATTGTAGGGTTAGCATTTTCATTGTACACCTTACTCCACAAGCTAGTTCTACCAGGCACGGGTATATCTCCCTTTTTTTTTCTATGAATTGGGAACTCGTTATAGTTTACACTTTACACCCTTAATTTTGTTCAGTTATATGGGAAATGTTTTCACGACGCTGTATTTGCATTAGACCGTCTGCATCCGTTGTCCACTCTGGTCGTCATTCCATTCTCATTGATCATTTTTTTCACTCTTGCGGCCCCAACATTCCTCAATTTATGCTCAGAAACGGTTATTCTAACACGTACCCTAAGCATTTGTTTTTTTTTCGTTATAAACCCAAGGAAATTGGAAATTACGAAAATTGAATGGACACAAGCATTAGTGTCCTGGTTCTCCATAATGTTACTTGAACAAAACAAGTATTCATTCCATTCCGCTCAATTGTTACCCTTGCTTAAAATTCCGCTCACAAGATTTTAATACTGATGGATCCGAGGTTGTATCTTCACAAGTACTCCATGACTTCTTGTCAAGCAATAAGTAAGCTTAATTTGCTTTTAAATGTGCGTTAAATGTTTCTGAGTTTTTTTTTTTTTAAAAGCAAATGTAAATTATTGACTGTGCCAGAGCGAATAATTGCTACAAAGTGTAAGTCTGAACATAGATAATCTCGAATTTGCATAGTTTAGCACTGTAATAATTTCTTCTTTTGCTAGTTGATAGGGTGTTGTATATTATCTTAATGTGGGACGAAATCTCAAAAGTTTGAAACGCTAGCATCATTCATTTTTATGGGCAAGTCTTCTGATATCCGTAAGTCTTCTTAAATATTAAGTTAGTTAATTAAGTTAGTTAATACATCTCAATCTCTCAATAGGTCATAGCTATTGATGCATTCTATCTTTATATAATCGATTGTAAATACATCTTAAGCTAAGACTAAGGCGCTCTTAAGCAATAATATGTGACCTTAAGCCTTAAGGTAGCTTTATAAGTTTATAATTTTCCTATTACGATACACGAGAAAATTGTTTTTTTGTTATTGTAAAGGAGTTACAAGGATGATTTTGATGATGAGCTTCGAACTTAGGAAATGAGTACTATTTACCAACTAAGCTATAATTGTTGTATGTCTCATTGAAAACGGACATGATTCGTCTTCAATGAAGACCTCTCACAAAGATGTCCCACTTGCTCTTTGTGTGAGCCTGAGAGGTTTTCATTGAAAACGGATTATGTACGTCTTCAACGAATATAAAATTGTACTCCCTCTGTCCCGGTCAATTGTTGTGCATTTGTGGTTCCACTTAGTGGATGACAAGTCGACAATAATCATATTGGAGGATCAAACTATTCATAGAAAACATTCATAATATAAAAAAGACAACAATTCATTAAAACATCCTGAAAATAAATAGGACAACAATTGCCGGAACGGAAGGAATATAAGTGGATATAAATTACTCCTAATTATCAACTTCAAAAACCAAATAGAATAGAGATCTGGTCCTAAGTAGGGATGACAATGGATAGTATCTGGATAGGGTCCTATAAGATCCAGATCCATATTGTATATGTTGGATCCAGATCCGCCCCATATCCGCAGGGTCCAAAATTTTCAGATCCATATCCAGATCCGTGGATCACGATAGGATCCGGGTCCCAAATGGATCTGATCGTTTTCAAAATATTTTATTAAATTATTAATCTTTTAAATGTAATTTTTCTATTAAAATTACATAAAATGTATTAGAATATTTAATAAGATTATAAGTATACATTATATCGACATTTAACATAATAAAGTAACTAATTACCGCGTAAGTTATTATTTGGATGAGGAAAAAGTTAATTTACAAATATTTAAATTGTATTATAAATTAAGAATGACCTATTAAATAAGTAAAATGACATATGAAAGTTGATTAAATTAGAAAATATCAGCATTATAAACTTTAATTATCCTTATATAATTAAAATAAATTAAAAAATAAAAGATATGGATCCGTGGGTAGGGTCTAGATCTTAACAACAAGATCCATATCCAGATCCGCGTAAATTTTTTAGGTTCCATATCCGACCCATATCCACTGGATCCATAAAAATGAGATCCATATCCGCGGATCTAAATAGGGTCATGGATCCATTGCCATCTCTAGTTGTGAGCAGTGAGCACGTCCAAAGTATAGAAGCATAGGCATATCATATCCTCTCACCTAATTAATGATTAAGGTTTTAATATTATACAAATTCAACTAATCTCCATTGTCGCTCTCCATTACAGCATTACCTAATCAGTAATAAGTCTTTTTTTTAGACGGACTATCCGTCTTCAGCTTAAGACGGGTTAAATAATACCACATACGGTAATAAAGACAATTTTTTGGTATTTTCTTGGCAACAAGTGGGTTGATTTGATATGTATTTGACTTATCTTAAGCTTAAACGGATTAGTTGGTCTCATTGAAGACGGGACAAATCCGTTTTCAATGAAGATGGGTAGGATCCCCTCTCACAAGACCTCCAACGCGCCTTCTTGTGAGAGGGGATTCGACCTGTATTCAATGAAGACGAATATTCCTGTCTTCAATGAGAAATTGTGTAAACGGATAATGCCTGCCTTAAATAAGTATTTGTTTTACCCAATTATTGTGCACTATTGATTGACCATTTAACCTTCTTTGCATCCCAATTTTTTAATGGGTACCCGTGAAAAAATATATTTAGGAGTCGGTCTCTCTTGAGACGGTCTTAAGATAAGACAAAAAATATAACATTTTATATAATAAACAGTCGTCATTGGATGATAAAAATATGATAACTAAAGTTATCACTTCTAAACTTAAAATTGATGGTAACATTTTATCCGAAAATATTTACATTTTATCGCAAATTATCTGATTTTTTCCGTTTTATTTGAGACAAAAAAAGCCCGTCTCCGTCTGAAACAAAAATTTGCCTTTACAAAGAGCACATAAGCTAGATTGCTAAGTGCTAGGAAAGTAGGAAGTCTCTTTTGATGTGGTAGTTGCTTTATATTACCAAAAATTACTAGTAGATCTCTCTATCTCTCCATTCATTTGAGTCCAAAAGCAAACGTAAGAATCTGTCGCTAAGTCGGAAATAGTAGGTCGCAAGTTCATCCACACTGACCGCCATACAAAACTTCATCGCTTCATCAATGGCGGAAGTAACCTTTGCAATTAGTTTAGGAACTGCTTTGGCCACTGAAACAGCCAAAGCCCTGACCCAACTAATAAGCCAACGTGCTAGAGATGAGTCAACCAATATTTGGGGTTCCAAAGGTCGATACGAGAAGCTTAGCCGAAATTTTGAGCTTGTAGGTGCCTTACTAGATGATTTAGCCGGTTCTAACCCAGTGCAGCAAGGTTCGTTGATAGACATTTGGCTTACAAGAGTCAAGAATGCCTTCTACATGGCTGACAATGTCATGGATGAGTATGCCTACGTAAATATTTCTAGGAAACTCAAGCGCAACAACAACCACCGCCCTTCATTTGGCCGAAAGATGTCCGGTTACTTTTCTCTGTCGTCCTACGACATATTCTTTCGTTTCAAGATGTCTCGTAAGGTACGAGAGATCATTGCACTGTTCAACGAAATTGATAAGGAAGCCAAGAGTATTGGTCTGAACCCGATGGAGTTTATGAGGGGCGCGGGCTCTAGCCGTTGTAGTAGCCAGAGTAGTAGTAATGGTGCTGACGGATGGAATCAAGCTCGGAAATTTGCGACGTATTCTAATGGATTTGTTGGGAGGGAAAATGATGAGAAGACTTTAATAGAAATGTTGTGTAATCCTGGTGAAAATATGGGTGTTGGTGATGACTTATCCACTGTTGCCATTGTTGGAATGGGAGGTGAGCTGATCCATTATTCTATCTGTCTTTTGTTTGCAGATTGTTGTTTGTATAGCTTACTAAAATACTACGGAGTATGTTAGACTAGAGGCGGCAATCAGGTCACTCGGGTTGGTTACTGGTCCAGTTAAAGCGGGTTGGCCGTGTCAGGTTCAGGTTGTGTTGGGTCGGTAACGGGTTTGGGTCGGTTATTGTTCATGTTGGGTCATCAATGGGTGGCGGATCGGGTCATTAGTGGGTCAGTATCGGGCTAGGTTATCAGCATATATTTTATCTTATGTATTTAGTTTCTGATAGGTAATTTTATGTTATAACGTGTAGGTATATTAATTGTTTTAAGTGAAAACAATCATGATCAATGTCAATTTGGTCATATTTACACAATTATTAATCTAATTCATTATCGGGTCATCCATCAAGTTGAGTCAAGATCGAGCCACGGGTCGGGTCGGGTTTGGGTTGGAAAAAATTAGGTTGTTACCGGGTTAGCTCTGGGTCAGTTTTAGTTCACCCAATTTTCGGGTTCTATCGGATCACATTTCGGGTGGGTCGGGTAGATTTCTCAGGCCGGGTCAGCTTTTGCCAGCTCTATAATACAAGTTAGACGAGTAGGAATCCTCTCTCTATTTCTTTCACTCCCTTTCCCGTCTCTATTAGCACTAAAAAGCCGGATTTTATCTTTTTAAGCAAATCTACCCGATCCTCCCTTTCCTCTCCCCATTACCTAATTTATATACTAAACCGTTGATTCGGTAATGAATGCCGAGGATAGACGGACACTTCTAATATCTAGTATGTATGTGTCGAACACCGATACTTGCACGACACTCAGATATACGTGTCCGATACTTAACAATCCGTGTCTAATTTTTTTGTTAACATTTTTACGCCCGGACACTGTTTTACACTTCAAGACATTTCAATTTAGTATAAATAGGGGTGGGCATCGGTCCAAAACCGGACCGGACCCGACCGGAACCGGTTTGGACCGGAACCGGAATTGATAAAAAATCGGGACCGGGACCGGACCGGATTACAAAAATTCCGTTCCGGGACCGGACCGGATTACAAAAATTCCGGTCCGGGACCGGACCGGTTGGACTGGAATTTAGACTACATGCCCACTTTTTTCTAATTCCGGTCCAAATATTCCGGTCCAATGGACCGGATCGGACCGGTTAGACCGGAATAAAATAAAATTTATATAGAAAAAAAAATCAAATAATAATAATTCCGGTCTTTCTGGTCCGGACCGGAAAATACCGGTTCGAGACCGGACCGGACCGGAAACCGGAATCTTAGAAAATGATGGACCGGAGACCGGACCGGAATTTTTTTTTCTGGTTCCGGTCCAGTCGATTCCGGTCCGGACCGGTCCATTTTTCCGGTCCAGACCGGATTATGCCCACCCCTAATTATAAATATCTTACTATCTTAGGATGTAATTTGAAGACCTTTTATGGTAAAAACCCGATTCTTTTGCAAATGTAATTTTATTTCTTTATATCTTGGAATATGAGTTATAATAATTTAACCATTACTTTGTATACTCTCTCAAATCCAATTCAAACTACCCACTTGCTTTTGGGTAGTCTTCGAGGCACGACTTTGACCGCATTTTTCTTCCTTTATATATAGAATTATTTTACAAAAAATATAATTTTATGAAAGATATTTCCGTGACAAAACCAAATATATTACTTCCGTCTTTCAAAGTTCTTTATATTCCGATTTATAAACGGTCAAAATTTTGA
The DNA here is from genome assembly GCA_022085475.1 of Heliosperma pusillum. NCBI lineage: Eukaryota > Viridiplantae > Streptophyta > Magnoliopsida > Caryophyllales > Caryophyllaceae > Heliosperma > Heliosperma pusillum. The sequence continues at coordinate 119,562 of JAIUZE010000294.1, read as the reverse complement.
AAGTTTGACCTCCAAAAAGCAAGTGAGTAGTTTGGATTGAATTGGAGGGAGTATTTTTTTACTTAAAGTTTAACACTCTGTATAAAATACTTAACAAAAATAATACTTTCTCATATCCAATCCAATGTACCCACTTTTTATTTTTATACAATCCAACCCAATATACCCATCTCATTTTTGGGTAACATTTAGACCATTTTATCCTTGCAACACCCATTTAATTACTTAAAATGCCATCAAATATACTACTTTCAACATTAAAATTCAAGGGCAATTTATGACCTTTTACCATTTGTGAGACATTTTTCTTAAAACTTGTGCCCGGACCCACGGATTACAAAACTTCCGGTCCAAGACCGGACCGGACCGGTTGGACCGGAATTTAGACTATATGCCCACTTTTTTCTAATTCCGGTCCAATGGACCGGATCGGACCGGTTAGACCGGAATAAAATAAAATTTATAGAAAAAAAATCAATAATAATAATTCCGGTCTTTCCGGTCCAATCCGGTCCGGACCGGAAAATACCGGTTCGAGACCGGACCGGACCGGAAACCGGAATCTTAAAAAATGATGGACCGGAGACTGGACCAGAATTTTTTTTCCGGTTCCGGTCCAGTCGATTCCGGTCCGGACCGGTCCATTTTTCCGGTTCGGACCGGATTTTGCCCACCCCTACCCACGGGTACATTGGATTGGATAGGAGGGAATATTGTATTTTATAACTATAAAATATATATACGTCATAAAATTTAGAAAACGCGCCACTGGTCTCCGTGTCCTATATTTTATGGGATATCGTGTCACGTGTCCGTGTATGTGCACATATCTGTTTGTGGAGCCTTCATTTCCTCCGAAGTAATGGAGAGGATCTCAGCTCATGTTAGGATGTTAGATGTGTATTATTCCCTTAAATTCTTTGGATTTGCAAACATTGTGGTTTTGCACAAATTTAACTGATGGTGAATGGCGATGTTTATTATTCGCTTAAAACAGGTATTGGCAAAACAACATTGGCAAGACGCTTATATGATAATCAGAAAATTAGTGCTCATTTTGGCAATAAGAAATTTTGGATATGTGTGTCGGAGAATTTCGACATTACGAGGCTTTTAAATGAGATGCTTGAATCAGTAACGTCAGAAAAACAAGAATTGTCTAACACAGACACGATCATACGAAAGCTTCAGAAAGACGTGAAAGGCGACAAAATATTGCTTGTCCTTGATGATGTATGGAATGGCAACAAAGAGTTATGGGATTCCTTGAAAGGGTCATTGCAGAGAATTGAACCGCTTCCAGGAAGTGTCGTCTTAATAACCACTCGAAGTCGTGAAGTTGCTGAAAATGCAGGAGTTGCATCCCCTCACTTGTTGAAAGAGTTATCAAGAGACGAAAGTTGGGCCTTACTGAAGCAGAATGGATTTATCAGCAGGAATTCATTGAATCTTCCGCTTCAAGAGGAAGTAGGAAGACGGATTCTTGAGAAGTGTAACGGTGTTCCTTTAGCCATTAAAGTGGTCGGAGGTTTACTGAAGTCAAGACGACATCTACATGAATGGGAATCGATAGAGAAAAGTGAGCTGTGGAATCTGCCTCAAGGTCAGAACCATATCCTTCCGTCACTTATGTTGAGTTTTAATCATTTACCTTCTCCGTCTTTGAAGCAATGTTTCGCGTATTTGTCAATCTTTCCTCGGAATTGTTATATGTATAAGAGTGAATTGGTTGGTGTTTGGTCATCTCAAGGGTACCTCTGTGATTATAAAACACAAAATCGGACATTGGCAGAAAGCGGAGAGGATTACTTAAAAGTTTTGCTTGACAGTTCACTCTTACAATCAGATCAAGTAGACGGAGGTAAGTTTGTGCGTTACAATATCCACGACTTGGTGTATGATCTTGCTGTCCATGTTTCTGGAAATGAATTGATCAAGAAGGTAAACGACCTGAGTGAAAAAGGCAGTTGCCGACATCTAGTTTTCAGTCGTCGAGAAAACGAAACCACATTTGATTTTCCTACAGAACAAGTTTTTAGAAAGCTAAGAACAATTTCATTGACGGGTAAATTCGTGCCATGGAAAATGCTGATTCAAGCAAGATATTTGCGCACGCTGTTCCTTGACGAGACTGGGATAGCAGAGCTGCCACCTGCTATCGGGTTACTGAAACATCTGAGATACCTTGACCTGTCGTGGAATCCCATCAAGACATTGCCAGATTCTATCGGTAAACTCTACCAACTACAAACGATCATACTCCTGGATTGCATACACATGACAGAGCTACCAAAAGTACTCAACAGTTTGGTAAACTTACGGTACATCTGGACAAATACTCCGATGTTTGGCTCAAAAGGATTGGGACAGTTGACCAACTTGCAAGTCTTACCGTCTCTTGCTTTGGAGGCCGATGGAAAAGGATGGACTATTGACGAGTTGGGACAACTGAACGAACTTAGGGATGAGATTGAAATTCTTGGCCTTGAATGTGTAAACAGCAAGGAGGAAGCAACGAAAGCTGGGTTCGCGGATAAAGTAAAGGTTTCCAGGTTAACCCTAGCTTGGACCGAAGGAAGAGAAGAATTGAATGAAGGTATTTCCGACGAAGATGTTCTAGATGGCCTTGAACCACACCCTAACATAACATCACTCAAAGTGCAAAACTTCAAGGCTGAAAAATTTCCTACATGGATCACAAGTATGGCTGTCCTAAGTAAGGAACGGAAAGATAACTGGATTCGACTTAACAATCTCACAGAGGTCAAACTCCTCAACTGTAGCAGGTGCCAAACACTTCCGACGTTGGGGCAACTGTCTCTCCTCAAGTGTTTGATTTTAAGTGGATTCGATGTGAAATGCATAGGAAATATGTTTTATGATTACGAAGATAGTCATGAACCGGCACCTGTATCATTTCAGAGTCTCAGAGAGTTTGAAATATCCAAATTTCAAGTGCTCACCGAATGGATGGAACCGTCCCATGAAGCATTTCCGTGTCTTGAGATTTTTCAAGTCAGAGATTGTTATCTTCTGGAATCAGTGCCAGCCATAGGTATCAAATCCCTGAGAAGTCTAGAACTTCGAAATCTTCATAACGTGAAATCTCTTGATATCATCAAATACTGCACTGGCCTCTCATCATTGCTCATGAATGCACTGCCCAAAATCACGAGCCTACCACAGGAGCTAGCAAATTATTGGAAGCTCGAGAAATTATGGTTAAAAGATTTTCCGGAGCTAGTGTCGTTACCCAGTAAATTAGAATCCCTCGTGTCTCTCCAATCACTGCAAGTGACAGATTGCCCTGCCTTGAATTTTCTTCCAGACGATTTTCTCCATGGTCTCTCTTCCCTTCGCGAATTTTTTGTTTACGATTGCCCAAGTTTAAGCAACATCCCAACTAGTCTAGAAGGATGCACATCTTTGGTGTCGATCACAATACTCTTATGTCCGATGATTAAGGATCCACCAACGAACTTCAGCAAGTTGCTGCATCTTTCGGAGCTGTTTATTGCCCAGCATCCTGCAAATCATCTGAAATCTCTGCTTAAGGCTGTTCAGCATCTTCCCCAATTACGGCATTTGGGGATATGTGGTTTTAGAGACGAGGAAGAAATGACAGACTACTTCTCTGATATAACTCCATTTAACAGTCTCCCATCTCTGACGACTCTAGTCTTAAGTGGTCGTCCCGAAATCAAGACTCTTCCTCAACAACTTGGATCCCTTACTCGGATAGCAGCTCTGTATATCTGGAAGTTTCCGGACTTGGAACAAATCCCGGATTGGATTTGCAACATCTCATCCCTTGAGGTTATGTTCTTAGAATTTTGCGACAGTTTGAAATGCTTGCCTTCAAAAGAGGTCTTACAGCGTCTTCCCAGGCTAAGTTATCTCAGGATTGCGGATTGCCCACAGTTGTCCGAGAGATACGCCAAGGATTATGGCCCTGAATGGCACAACATTTCGCATGTCAAGTGCATCGAAATTGATCACAAAAAAGTGCAGGATTTTCACGAGTGAATAATAGCATGACACAAATTGTAGAATAAGACAATATACTATTTGACCCGGTTCTTTTATTGGTGCTCATTTATTATTGCAAATATAAATGAGTGTTTTATATGTAAAAAGATCGTTTCACACTATAAGACGATCTTACACAATAATCATTGTGGAGAGAAGAAGCAGGAGACTTGTATAAGCAGATTTCGAGCTGAAGCTAAAATTTCCGAGCCGCCCACCCGAGCTCGAGCTCATCTTTGCCACTCTCATTATGTTATGTTACTAGCTCAGAAGCTTTAACACATGCCAATTAACACTTTCAATGATCATGTAGTGAGGATGAGACTTGGTTCCATACTTCCATCGTATTACAATAATCTCAAACTACTAGAAATTACATAGTACGGTTAGCAGATCCTCAGACTAATACTAACATACATCAGAAAAAAATAAATACTAGTAGCACCACAGTTTCTCGTGCTCAATAAATCTGTCTTAACACCTACCGATCTAGGATTATTGAAAAAAAATTCCCAACTCGGCCAAACTGAACTTGTTGCACCATCTGCTTTAGAGTAACCCTCTCCGTCTTTTGTAATCGCCCACTGAGAGGGTCAGGGGATGTCTTCTTCCATCATCCTCAGGAACTCGGCACCCAATCTTAGCCTCAATTCTCTGTTTTCTATCCAGAAAAGCTGTTGCCGCTCCATACGCACCTCCATACATTTCCAGCCGGTTCAAAGAAATCTGCAACTCAAAATTGTGCAACGAGTTTGATTCAGTTCCCTGATCGACTGGGGCCAGCGTATCCACCAATTTACCCGCCCCAGCTGCAGCAACCTGGGCTGAGGTAGCCTCAGGCTCGGCCTTGCTGCTCTTGGTACTCTTAGCAACCACATTGGCAGTCACTTCTGTTGTGGGGACCCCACCTTCCTGCTTGGCGGAATAATAGTTCTTTGATCGGGTCCACCTTCTAGAAAATGGATCGTATCCCGCGTCTCCCGGGTTCAGGCCCCGGTCTGATGCTTTCACTGATGAAACCCGGTAGTTCTCTGCTCGATTTTTTCGATTCATTTCAGCAAGCTTGAGGGCCTTAGAATCATGCTCTTGGCCTTGTCGAACTGCTTGCAGTTCATGCAAACGAGCCTGGATCCTTTCTATCTCGGCATCGTCCTCCCGTTCCTGTGCACATTCCAGCTCTCTCCTTAACTTCTCTTTCTCGGCCGCTATATTAAGAGGCCTGGCTGAGACCGATTTCTTTTCCTGCAACATTTGTTTCACAGTCTCGGCCGAATAAATGAAACTATTTGTTTTTTCAATAGCATCACGCTTCTCCTCAACTTCAACTCTATGAGGCATCCGGCCCCCCGTTCGGTCCACCTCTTTCCGCCACTCATTAAACTCTTCCAAAGTAGGCGGCGAATCAGAAATCCTCGCCATCTGCCACCTGGCAGCGGAATTTTCATGGCCCCACACACAACTTAAATACTTGTGGGTCATCCTATTCTCAAGTTGGTATCTTTTATTAGGATCAGATGCGTCGACATTTTGAACGATACATAGCCGGTAAACACTTCGATCATTCTTCATCCCAATGCCAACCCTAACAAAGCAGCCAACTATCAATTCTTCAAAAAAGGGTTCCATGAACCACTTTGCTAGTTTCGACCTCCTGATAGTGATCTTTCTGATATGTTCATATGTTGGGATGTCGGAATCAGTCTTGTCTCTGTCGTCATCGCTGTAGTCTGCTCCACCTCCTGACTCATCATCGCTTTCACTAGAACTACCTGAACCAAAAGGAGCAACCCCTTTCCTCTTCTTTGGAGAGTACTCTATCGAATCAAATTGTTCATTGCCCAATCTTTGCTTCACGTCTGGATCACGCTTCAACCGTCTAGCTTTATACTCTTTTAGGACATCGGCCTTGGCCGCTATCTTGTCAGCATTTCGAGCCGATGAGCGCAGACCACGAGAGGAACCAAGTGGGGAGATGTCAGTAGTAGACTGAAGTACTTTTTCAGACACCATTCTTGATCTCATTTGTTTGTGCAGTTTCCTATCATCCTTTCTCATAGCCCTATCAGACAGAATTATCTCTCTCTGAAGTTCCGACATCTTTGAAAGTTCTTCCCTGTCATTGTCATCCTTATATAGGTCACTCCCAACATCGGAATCGTCGCTACTATAACCCTCACGACCAGAACTGGCATCTTTGTGGTCGATTTCCTCACTTCCCTGATCATCATCTCTTTTCTTGGATCTTTTTTTAAGAGGAACTTGAGTTGGCTTTTTGCCTGCACGTCGATGGTCATCATCAGAGTCGTCATCCTTGGAATCACTTCCGTCATCGGAGTATGAGCCGTGATGTTCCCTTTTGGATGGTATATGTGATTTCTTGTTTCTCGAGGATGCACCCGTTCGTCCTGCTGCCTCTAACAGCATGTTTTCCAAGTCTGCCTCCGACATGACTGCTGTGTTCTATAACCTGATACCAATTTCCGATCTTACAAATATTAGACAAAGAAACTGCCTAGGCGTATGTTACCCCAACACTTGATAACGGAAGCATGAATCCAACACTAAGCAAGACCTTTCAAGACAGAGCTAGACATCATGTGTCGCCTCTGACACATACAACATAGTCAGAGCAACAAAGGCGTTGACATTGGTGATACAATAGACGGAATCACGATCAGTTCCAATAACCGTCAATTTGTCAATAGAAAATCATGCAGCCCAAGTCAGAGTATAAGCTTACAAAAATTCAATTTTCCGAGTCCATATATATAAAAGAAACAACCAAGATGCTAACTTGTCATGCCAATTTTGTAAAAGCAGTTATTTCCAACAACCCCAAATCCTGTTTAAGACCGTCTTAACCTAAAACGGCTCTCACGCCCGATTAAACTAGAGGTGGAAATAAAAGGAGATTGCGAGAGGTCTCAAGTTAAAGACGGTTTTAAGCAAGAACAACGGGCATATGAATTGATAGTTCATTGATTAACCATTATTTACAATATCACTATCATTACAAATTAAAAATTACCTAAATTAAAATTTCATACAACTAACATTATAATAAAATCAAAATTTAAACATGATATTGCAGTTTGAATAATTCTAATTAAACAAACTTTATCACATTGCTTAACACATTATAATCGACCTTTAATTTACAGGCAACTATCGAAAATAATTACTCCAACTTTAATTGAAACATTAAAAACAAAATATTTACAATTTTACAACTTCAATTGAAAATCAAACAACTACAAAATTAAAAAAATAAAACGAAGAATCCGAATAAAAGTGGCGATATTACCTTGATAGAACGACGATAATGTAGTGGGGTTAGAGGATTGTTCGGAAATTAGGGTTAATTTTAGGAATTGGGTCTGATTTGTGTTAACGTTGGAGGATAACAAGTGAAAGAGGTAAGGAGTAATGTCTAACAGTGTTAGACGGTTTGCATAAATAGGACTTTGTTTAGATCCATTTTAGGATAATATTGGCATAAAACCGTCTTACATAGGACTAATAAGTTATTGAGATTTGAGAGGGAGGGGTTCGTTTAATTAGTTTAATTTTATACGGAGTATATATTATCGTTTTTTGTAATGTGTGCCCTAACTATGATCTGAAAGAATTTTTATAGGATATTCCAATAAAAATGTAGGTATAAAGTTAGTTTTACCATGAGTAATGAAAATATCTTATAAATCTTTTCATATTAAGCTGATTAATGTATGCCTTGAGGGCAAACGTTAGAAAAACCGTATTTATCTATCTATCTATCTTGATCTATATCTATATCTGATACGGTTGTATTTAACCTCACAAGCGTACGAGTGATCGTTGTGTATTGCGAGAGTCGAATCCTTAGGGACAAAATTATGGCTCTAAGACGGTATAATTGAGTTCTAGTTTAGTTCTACCGAGAAGCAAGTTGGTTGGCGATTAAAAACGATTAAGACTAAGCAAGAAGGCAATGATATAACTAAAATCAAGAGTTAAAAGAAACTAAGGCGGATGGGTTCACAAGCGTGGTTGGGATCGATTATGATATCGGCTAATATTGGTCTAATGGTGAGTCAAGGTATGTATCCACCTCTCGGTGTGAGACAGACCCTAGCCTAAAACTCGGTTGGATTCTCACCCTAACCTTCCCCTAAACATTCAAGACACACACAAACTCCATAGAAAATACCCAGGAAACAATGCCTTACAACTATATATGTTGATAACCTGCTAGGCGAAACTCGAAAATATGCAGCTTCAAATCCTTCTGAATTTGTAGGTAGGGATGATGATGTAGTCCATGTAGATGAGTTACTTGAGAGATCTTTGACCCAGCATTGAGCAATATGGATTGGCATATCCACTCTCGACATCATTGGAATGGGAGGTACTTCAATGTCTTTCTACCAGTATAATTTAATATTTGCACCCTTTTGGATTGTCCTTACATTGCTTAAATTTGTAGTTGATTTGCTTATCATCTCTCAAAAACGTTTTCAACTTATGGGTAAGGCCGTCAACATACAATCTTGTTATATACATAAATACATTCAACTGATATACTATTACTGGAATTCTAAATGGGGTTAAGCATACAACAAATTAACACCAAATGTAACATTGAACTTTTCACACTTGTGAAGGCGCGTTTTGCAACGTAAATATCTTTAGTAACACATTATTAAAAATTATAATAATTTGATATTCTTATAGCATTCGTGATGATGAATCAAACAAGATCTCACATGACTGTATTTTCTCTTATATATTAGTAATAATACTAAAGATTCTTCACACTCATGAATAGTGCCAAAAACTCAATGTTACATTTGATCCGGATGGGAGTACCATTTATAGGTCCACGTAGGACCGGATTTGGCAAAGCTAGGACAAGGGTTCAAGTCGCTCTCCGGCCCAGCGACTTGGAGTAAGGTCTCTCCACCAGACGACGACTTAAAAAAGGAGTTTAACTAACAAAGTTCCTATTAGTTTTATATATAAAAAAAATTGTTTTCTAATAAAAAAGGAGTTAGAAGAACCGTTAATACAACTTCTAATATATAATATAAAAGATAGTCATGTGAGATCTTGTTTAAATTGTCTTACCGGGTACAATATTAATATTAAAATTTTATAATTTTTAATAATATGTAACTAAAGATATAAACAAAACAAAATGAGCATTGACATACGTGATAAAGTAAACGTATACAACCAAATGGAACGGAGGAAGTAATATACAAAGTACTTCGTAATATATAAGGTACCGTGGCCCACTTATACAAATGTCTTTGTTTTCTACTAATAATATACACACAAATTCTTATTTCAGACGGAGGTATCCGTCTTAAGCTTAAGACGGATACCATATTCTCTCACAAAATACCCATCAAGGGTGAGTGGAGAAGCACATGGGGGGTGCCCACCTTGTCCCCTCTACCCATTTCCTCTCACAAAATACCCGTTGCAAGATCCGACCCGTCTTAAGCAAGACCTACTGTAATATACATGGCCCCCGAATTTCGAAGACAACCCTGATTTTTGTTATGCAAATGTCTATTAGTTCAGTTGATAAAACCACATGTTAGAAACAATAACGGCTGTCAGATTCCGCTACCATTACCAATTTGGGATGTCACTCTGTCATACTCCGGTTTTCATGTAGCCAACGACTCTTCCAACTTCCAAGCTCCACAAGTCATACCAATTACTGAGCATAATGCAATTTAAATCGTAAAAAGTTTACAACTATAATCTACCATTCAAACAAGATACTATCATACTACTTCTAAATAGAAGGCCCACTGACCAAGGCATGGTCTAATTGAATCACTTGTAAATAATTTATTCACATAATACTCCCTCCGTCCCGGTCATTTGTTTACCTTTATTTTTGGCACAATTATTAAGAACAGTAGGTCTTGCTTGCGACGGATCGGATCTTGCGACGAGTATTTTGTGAGAGGAAATGGGTAGAGGGGACAAGGTGGGCACCCCCCATGTGCTTCTCCACTCACCCTTGATGGGTATTTTGTGAGAGAATATGGTATCCGTCTTAAGCTTGCGACGGATAGTTTCCGTCACAAATGAGAATTTGTGTATTAAGAAAATGGTAGGTGACCATTTGTGGTGGTCCTTGGTGGATGACAAGTGGACAATAGTTCCATTGGCACATCAAATTACTCATAGAAAACATTCTCAATATAGAAAGGTAAACAAATGAATGAGACACCATAAAATGGAAATAGTAAACAAATGACCGGGACGGAGGGAGTATATTCTAACAAAGTGAATATTCATCCCTTAATTTATCATTACCCCTAATCTTTAGTGTGAAACTATTAGTCATCTTAGATAAACTTATAAATTAATTTTCTCAAAAAAAAAACAGACATTAATATTCATTTTGCACAAACTAATAATCAGTATCCCCTATTTATCTTGTCTACTTATTTTTGTGAGAGAAGTACTGTTAACATTACTCTGGATTTTAAGAGTAACAAACAACAAATCCCACATAAGAAGTGATGTGAAGGACAAATAACATACAAATACACAAAACAAGAGCAATTCTTATAAATATACAGAAGAAATTTTATTACATTGACGATAATCAAAGCTTTTGAATTCCCGGGAGAAGTAAGCAACTACGAGGGCACCCATACTGAGCTACATTATAACACCAATCGCGCCTCTGTAACTCTTCCCTCTTCTTCATCAGCAACTCTCATTTAAGATGGGGCGACCCGTTAAAATGAGAATTTGTGCTTCTTAATATAACATATCTTCTTCCTGAATTATACCCTCAATCGGAATTAACAAACACCATATCATATTATCAAATTTATACACACATTTGCAAGAAATATACAAGCACTCGTTAGTCGTTACAATATTTCACTTTTGTCCTTTTTTTAATGTTTGAGGAAGCGATACAAGAATCAATAACCAAACATCACACATAATACCTTTCACGAGGCCAGAAAGGTCACACCAACAATATCATCTCGCAAACCACACTTCAAGATATCACTACACGAAATCCGAACACAAAAGAGCACACCATGAACAATTTCATCCTGCCATTGTCGTTCCCCTTTTTTTATCAGCCTTGCCTCTCAAAGAGGAAACAAATCGACCAGGAGTACCAAAACATCGTTTCATCACGTAAACTTTTTTTCCTGCCTTTTTAATTTTTTTTCATGTGTAACAATGCCTCAAGTGTCCCAAAGGATAATAAACAACGACGACACACATTTTCAAAGTTTCAGGACACTTGGCCACTGTAAGATTGCATGAAGCATTGCAGGGATGCCAAAAACACACTTTTGCCTTGTTAAATCTTTCATCAACATGCCCAGCTTAGAAACAACACTCCAATATACGTACCAGAAAGGAAGAACACCCAAAAGCGTCAAATCGAACAAAAGTAACTTCTTTCCAACTTATCCTTGGACATGCAATTTACCTACAAGACTCCAATATACCACAAGGGAAGCACACTGCACACATCAATCGCACCAAAGCAAACTTCACTCCTACTTAAATCCTTCATCAACAAGGGCAACGTACAAACAAAGCACACTATACACATCAACTCCAAATAAAGCAGCTCCGACCAAGAGAAAAACCTTCAACAAGATTTTCGTATAAGTCTGCAGTTAGTGAAGGATCCAAAAAAAGTTAAGAACAGGAAAGAAATAACAGTCACTCATGTGATTCTAGACAATTCATTCGGTCATCCGAAAACATTATGTGTGCATCCTTCATTTTCAACACACGGTAAGTCAAAATATAACTTATATACCTAGCTATAATGACAGGATTAACTGGGAGAAAAAATAACACCTAAGAAAAATCTTTAGGTCATCGCATTTTCTGATTTAAAACTTCTTATCTTAATATATACAACCTTATCTGGCAGGCTTTCCTTTGCGTTAATTTTATTAAATGGCAAACACTTAAACAAACATTAATGGGAACTAAATGAGAATCTTTTTCTTGAAGTCTTCTGATTTTAAGCTTGTTATTTTAATCCTAAGTTTTTGTATGCTCAAAATAATCGCAACTTTTGATCATCTAACGTATATTGGAACTCCGCCTAAGTGGTGTCACAACTCTATTACTATGATTAATTTTGTGTTTTTATTTCCTCTAACCATCGATCCTTGGTCAGGCTTCACCCACTCCACCATCACCACTACAACCATCAATACTAAAGTAGCTTATCCCAACACCTATGCCCACCATCACCACAATTATAAACCTTTAATAACTCCTCACCCATAACTACTCACCCCAACGATCAATCTCTAACCAACCCTCATTCATTCCAGCACCCATCCTCACCATCACCAACAACCGACACCACATCCGTCAATCTCTAACAATCCTTCACCAATGCCAGTGCACACTCTTCACCACCAACACCATTTCACTTGCTAAGCATGAAATATCTCGTGATAGTATCTTAAATATTCTTAATCCATCACATTCCTTTCCAGTTTCCATATGTAACAATCCGTATACAAACATTGTTTAAGCACCATAGGTAATGGTATAAATAGATGTCTTAGTTATCATATGTATGTGTAACCATTGCCAATAACGAAACCTTTTTCATACTATCATCATCTACATCCTCACCCGCTCTCTTTCCTTACAAGCTTGATGTTCCTTGTCCAAATGGATGGAAGATTGAAAAGGCCATAAAGAGAAGAGTGCGATGAAAGAAGAGAGAGAAAAGTTTTTTTTTTGTGGAAAAAAAAGGAGGAATGAAATTTTATTCTAAAAGAAAAAGAGGAGGTAAAACAAAGAGATAGAAGAACGGAAATAAAGTTCTCATTTGTAAAATACTTGTGATCTGGTTTTACATTCTTAGATATAGATTAACCATGCTTTTGATAGAACTCTAACACTGTAGGGCGAAGGTCCAAAACCAAAACATAAACAAAAACATAAATCAGAATAAAAGAACAAAATTCGGGAATAAATTTGTACCGGAGCAGCACTATGATAGAAAATGAACGATGTACTATACTTGGGTATACCTATTAAGTTTTCCTATTACTAATGCAATGCTACATGGAAGGATTAGGAACAAGTTGTATCTGAACTAGCATTTCAAATAAAATTCCACAATGATATACTTACTATTCACGCCATGTTTTGAATTGCCTCATCATCCATCTCAATAAAGGAGATATGCGAGATCTTGCTCCAATCAGAGCCATCATCTTTGACACAACTTTCAGCAAGGATTGGACACTCCCAAATATGCAGTTCCCTTAGTTGGGTCAGCTGTAAAAAAACCTCCTTTGAAGGTAGATGTTTGAAATTCTTGCATCCTCCCAACCATAGTTCCTCGAGAGATGAAAGACAACCCACCCATTCAGGAAGTTCTTCTAAGTCATCAAAGTTGCGTATGGCCAAAACTTTAATCTCAGTGAGAAGCTGAAGTTGTTCAGGTAGAGACTTGATATTTGGGCATCCTTCCAAATAGAAGATATAGAGAGATTGATTTTGTTGAATGGAAGACACATCAGAGAAGTATAATTCTTGTTCCTCCTCGTCATTGAACCTGCCGGTTTCCAATGTCGTTAGGTTAGGAAGATGTTCAACCGCCTTCAACATGGAAATCATCAAGTTTATGGGATTTCCACTTTTATATAGCTCTTGTAGACCCTTCAACTTGCTGATATCTGCCGTTGGACCCTTTATAGATGGGCAGTCCTCTATCCTGAGTGTTGCCAAAGACGCGCATTTTTCCAAGCTGGTAGGGATATTACTCAGTGCTTCACATCTACAAATGGAGAGCTCGCACAGGGAAGCGAGTCCGTGGAAAAGATCATTTGGAAGAGAAGTAAGGGCAGGGCAATCACTCACTTTCACTGTCTTGAGAGATGTAATGTATTGCAGCTCACTGGGCAAAGACAAAAGCTTTTCACATTTACATATCTCCAATGTTTCAAGCATCATGTTCACTTTTGGTGACGCTACTGAAAAGGATCGGATGCCGATATTTTCAAGTTTTACTCTCTTGAGGGATTGAAAATTCAGTGTCGGCAATGTTTCCAGCTCAGGACAATTTGTAACTCGAAGAACGTCAAGACGAGGAAAAACATTTGTTGCATCTGCTGAGGGTGGCAGGACCCATGTTTTCAACATTCGGCAATTAGAAATCTCAAGCTTTATCAGAGATGGAAATGATACATGATTGACACTGCTATTGCTCTTGTATTGAGGAACAGCATAGAAATCATTACTTATGGATTCCACGTTGAGTCCGCTCAATGTCAGATATTTCAAACAAGGTAGTTGCCCCAGTTTAGGGAGCATTTGGCATCTACGACAATTCCACAGCTTAAGGGAAGTGATATTTTCAAGAAGTGTTGGGCTATTTCCATCCTTGGTTACGACAGCCATACTCATCATCCAAGAAGGAAACCTTAGACCATGGAAGTTTTTTAATTCCAGAGATGTTAAATTTGGATGAGGTTGAAGGCCATCAAGAACATCTTCATCATAACTCCC